>PVJL010016475.1:0-20838 GCA_004026885.1 Lyroderma lyra
GATGGACACACCACCGGGCCTCCCGCGGATGGACACACCACCGGGCCTCCCGCGGATGGACACACCACCGGGCCTCCCGCGGATGGACACACCACCGGGCCTCCCGCAAGTGGACACACCACCGGAATTCCCGCGGATGGATACACCACCGGAGTTTCTGGATTTATCACTTAATACTTGGAAGAAAGGTTGTTTTTGTTCACATGTTCACGTTTTGTGTGGACAAGAATGAAGTCCGAGATGTGATGAATTCCATGTGCAATCACATTTTTCCGTTGATTCTAGTTCAATTATGGAAACGCGTTCCTAGCTCGAGAATTATCAGCTTCAGCACACTGTGTGACTCACACTACCAGTCACAGCAAGGACCAGTGTCTCTGCGTGAGCACTCGGCGGAGTGGCCTTCTCAGTTTACTCTGCCAACCCCGAAAGTAGCAGCAGAGAGCAGCAAAAGGGACGATCTCCGAGTCAGCGTCTGTTTCACTTAAAGTGACCTCCCTGCTTTCCTGGCGATGTTCAGAGACCTATGGCGTGGGGATGCGCCGACCATGCACTCACTGTGTCACTGCTGCATTTTTTGTGGCGCCCACCGACTCAGAGACTTGCAGGGATCTTTGGGTGAACTGAGCCCATGGGTCATTAGCACCCAGGACCTCCCTCAGAGAGCCAGGGTCATCACCTCCTGGAGGCCACAACCAACCTCACGAATGCCCACGTCAGTCCCTGTTAGGATCTCGGTACATTTCACCCAAGTAGTATTAAAGCAACTTTCAGATAAAGATCCAAGGTGCTAAGGAGCCCCACAGGGGGCCCGCAAGGCCCCTCAACTTCCTGCAGCTCCCCTGAAATCGTGTTGCCGCCTACGGTGAATGCGGGGGGGAGAACGTGCTCTCACTGATGAATGTTTTACAACAAAATGCCCCTAAATGAATACGCCCCTGCAGAGACAGAGCACATAAACACGACTTACGTATCCTTAACTTATTTTATGTGTGGTGTATTTTTTTATAAACTTGGAAATTTCAAAGATATTTCAAATTATGCCTGCCCGAGCAAACGTTTGATCCTGCACTGGGCCTTCTGAGTCTCGCGTGACTGACATTGTGTGTCCCCAAAACTAAAATCCTTCCCTCTGTATAAGAAATGGCAAATGCTAGAATAGGACATTGGACGTGATGTTCCATAACAGAGAGTTTTCAGACTAACTCTGAAGGGAAAAAACGTAATTTGTAAAAGAATAAAATGATGGACATGAATCATTGGTTCTTCATTACATGACCCGTTCGCGGAACTTCTGTCTGTCTGACAGAGAAACGCTGTTGGGCAGTTAGTGGCGGACAGAACACCAATCGCCACGACTTGGCACCAATGTCCGGAAGCATCCTCCGTGCCCTCCAAAGCCCTTGACGGTGACCAGCTTTCAGAATAGCACGAGCGGTTCAGGCTGTGCTACGGGACTGGTCCTCTCGGTCCCCGCCGCCCACGTGACCGGTGCTGCGCCGTGGCTGCCAAGGACACGGGCACAGAACAGGCTGCGGCACCGAGCACACCTCGGGCGCTGTGAAAACCCTATGAAATTATCCCAGCTGAGGGCCCCATTGTCCTCTCCCTCTGCGTAACGACGACTCATCATTCCCACGTCCTCCATCGCCGTAGGTGACATCCTTTAAGCAACTGCGGAGCCACGGAGCCGGCACCCTGACCCCGTGCTGGTTATTGTCCATCGAGCGTCTGCACCCCAGCGGACCCCCGGGCGACACGCCGGCACGTGACTGCCCTCTGGAGTTGCCACTGTCCTTCCCACTTGCCTGTCCACTGGACGACCCTATCAACTAGGTATCCAAAAGGGACACATTTGGGAGAAGGAAAGGGCTGTGACCCTGCTCATGCAGCCCCACTTGAGCGCCCAGGCGGGGGGGTCGAAGGCAGGACACAGAAGTCAGAGCCACCGCGCTATACGGAAGGACGCCGGGGCCACGGACTTGCACTGCGTGGGCTCAGGAACTTCCACGAGCCCAGTCCTGCCTGACCAGTCACCCTGAAGTCCCAGTCCGTCTCTACGATGACACACAGGCTCTGCGGGGGAGTCCCAGAGAAATGAGGTCGTCGTCCTCGAGTCACACCAGGTTCCTGTCCAGTTCTGACCGGCGCCTCAAGGCCCCTTGCTTGCCAAAAGCCTGTGTCCCTTCCGCTCTGTTACGTGGCCTAGCAGCTTGCACCCTGGGCGCTCGTGATGACAGCGTCCCTTGTCTTCACAGCGCAGCAACCTGCCCGGGAGGACGCTCAGCTCTCCCCGTGGCGGCTGGGAGCCTCGCAAACCGAAACGCTGCGTCCTGAAGTGTCCCATAGTCTGAAAGCCTGCGGCTGCGAGTGCGCTTGTGGGTACGGACGTGCGTGTGCACACGCACGGGGGGAGAAGGACAAGGTCAGAGACAGGGGCGTGCCAGCACGAGCCCCTGCACACTCAACTTTACCCCAGGGCTGCAGCTGCACCGGCTCGGCCCCCGGGCCCCGAGGGAGGTACGACAGGGCGCGTAGGGGCTTCCCCTCCTGTCCACCGAGCACGGGAGGGGGACAGCGCCGTCCCCGCAGCTGGCAGTGGGGTCCCGGGGGCCAGGTTTGTGACTAGATCACTGTCCGTCTCTACCAGACACTGTGTGACCTGAGCCTGCTCTCCTGCCCGCACTGCGCGTCCCGTGGTACTGGTGCTTAGTAGTCACTGAGAAAATAATTGGGACTGAGCTTCTGGATCATTTAAATGACGTCACACGCTGAAGGAATGTGCTTTTCTTTAAGGGGGGCCAAAATAGTGCGGGTGTTGTTCCACACGAGGGGGGTCGGGCTCCCCAGAGCTCCAGAACACGCCCAGAGACCGGGCCGCCCGCACCCTGATGGCCTTTCCTCAGAGCGGTGATGGGCTGCGAGGTACTCGGTACTGCGCCGCCCATTTTGTTCTGTTAAGCATCACACTCACACTCACTCACACTCACACACTCACTCACACTCACACTCATACACTCACACTCACACATACACTCACTCACACTCACACTCACTCATACTCACACTCATACTCACACTCATACACTCACACTCACACAAACACATTCACACACTCACACTCACTCATACTCACACTCACTCACACTCACACTCACTCATACACTCACTCATACACACACTCACAAATTCACACTCACACAGAACACACTCACGTTCACTCACACTCACACATACACAGACACACTCACACTCACACATACACAGACACACTCACACTCACACACTCTCACACACACATGTGCTCAGTGAGACCCTCCTTCTTTCCTTCTAGAAGCAACAGGGGCCAATGCGCTGTGACTGATCTTCCTACATCTCCGCCTCCCAACTAAGTTTTGGGCTTTTTAAATTCCTTTGTTTTGTTTTTCAGACTCTCTTTGAACTTAAAGCATTTGATTAACTAATTTATTTCAATAAGATAATTTGAAGAAAATTAAAACATTCCATTAATAAGTGTTGCATTAGCTCCAACGATGGGCTAAGCACTGGTTGGTAAGCTGACGTCTCAGTTCCTGTCCCCTGTCGTCTCTCAGCAGCCGTAACACCCGGCCCACTGAGCCTCTGGTCCTCGCAGGGCCACGGGCCACGGGCCAAGCTGGCAATGCAGACGCCTCCGACGGACCGATCATGCAGGGGACGTGCGAGGCGGCCCGACGTTTGCCAACCGGGCGGAGAGCACGGGGAGCGTGCGTGGTGCCGGAGACGGCGCTCCCCACCCAGGGACCCCAAGTGCAACCCAACACGACCGAGGGCATGGACGGGTCTGAGGGCCAGCCTGCAGCCCCAGGTCGCCGGCTCGAGGGGTCCCACCTTCCTGAATGGAAAAGAAGGCCATGGTCACGAGGGAGCAGGTCTGCCCGGGATGCGGCACGTGAGCAGGAGGCCACCGCCGTGCACGGAAACATCACGGACAAACGCCAGTCCACGCGGGATGCCGTCGGGTTGTAAACCGTCCGGTGGGGAGCGCGGGAGCACTCGGGGACAGACGAGAGGCAACGCCGAGCACCCCGCGGGCAGCAGCACGCACCGACAAGTTATTTCACGGAACGACAGAGGGGGACGACTTGAACCGTCTAAGATGTCGTGTTCGTGTTAGACTTGAAGACTTTGTAGCATCCAACTGTGTCAGTCCACTCGAATTCCTGACTCCAAACAGCTGTTGGTAGTTGAATTCCCCGTGTCACCATAGAATAATTCAAAGAAAATATATATTTAAGTGGAAGAACTAACAATGTCTACAGTGACATAAGGGCATAGTCGGTATTCAGTATTTGGACTAGCCTCCGGGATTTCTTTTCAGGCCACTTAGGTTTTAAAGCTGTCTCATAAACTGATTTCCGAAACGAACCCGGATGACTCATCTAAGAGGATATTCTAATTATGGGCAGTGACGTCAGCACTGAAGACTGGTCCTGGCGCCACACGGGGTCCACGTGGGCGGTGATCTCCCCGCTTCATCTGCAAAGCGGAATGAGTTTTGCAGGTGTGGGGGGAGGTAGGCCTTCCCTTCCGTCTTTTCTTGCTCCGATTCCTTTAAAATGTGGAGAAGGATCATTGATGTAAATTGTGTATGGAAGCGAGATTTCCTATACTCATCATGAAAGAAGTTAAAAACATGTAAAGATAAAGAGGTAGGAGACCCAGCATTTCAGCAGAGGACCAGGAGGTGGAAGTGTCAGAGACTGGAGGTTTCACGTTTAAACCGGGCTCCGGTGACATGGGACTGGTGTCATGTAGCCAGAGTGCGCACAATCACAGGCCACCCGGAGGTCAGAGCCCCACCCCCACCCCATGCCAGGGAACCCCCAGCGTGAGCTCCCCCCGTCCCCTGGTCCCCGCACACGAAGGAGGACAAGGCACACACACCCCTGCTTGTCCTAGAGGACACGGCCTCGCCCTGCCAGGCCGGGAAGGGGCCTGAGCGTGCTCACGATGAGACACGGCATTGTCTTCAGGATGAGCTGTGTGGCCGAAGGGACGTCACCATGGGAGACAGGCGCCTAAGGACACGACACAAGTCAGCCCTAGGCCACGCGTGTCGGCCCAGGCCGCCATCCGGCATGTTCTTCTGCCCAGGAGGTTATGACATTTATTGTGATCTGCGTTATCCTACAAGCGTGTCACCACTTCGGAAAATAATGGTCCGATGTGTTCTGACTGATCCTCAAATAAACCCTCACAACGAATTTTTAATGGAATGTGAGTAAATTTTAGGGTCAGACAGGCTCAGATTTGAATTTTGTTGGTCATGGACAAGCCATGTGACCGTGGTCACCTACCAGTCAGGGCCTGCCAGGTGCAGAACCACATGGACCTAGGGCACGGCATCCCTGCGTTCTAGAAGGCCCGGCGTCCTCAGTGTGCTCAGGCGTGCCTCCCACTGCACGAGGCAGGACCACCCCAGTCATGGCGAGCAGAAAGCAAGGACAAGAGTGATCTGGGGGCGGACACAGCAGCCGAAATGCATGTCACGGGAACCATGAGCCTGGCTTGAGGCGTGTTGGCTCAGCTGAGGGTCTGCAGGTCTGAACTGCCCCTGGTCAGACGTGCTCCTTGGACCCCCGGTGCTGGGGCTCCTCAGACCCCCAGCGGGCGCCTGGGAGGGACAGCCATGCGAGGACACAAGAAGAAGATGGCCGTCTGCACGCCGAGAGGAGAGGCCTCCGGGGAAACTGAAGTGGCCGGACCCCGGACTTCCGGCCCCCGGGCCTGAGAGGACAGACCTCTGCGGCCTGAGCCCCCCAGTCTGTGGCCCCCAAGGAAACCGGCAAGGGCAATGCCCTGTGAGACGTGCCCCACAGGCCACGGGGGCTTCCTCTCAGCAGCAAAGCAGCGCCCCTTAAATGGTACCGTCACACCTTGGTCCTCAGCTGCCCGATAACCTGGCAAATTCGGCCCCCGACGCGTTGTGACACGAACACCTCGTCCCGATTCCCGTCGTCTTCGGGGCTCGTCGTCCCCCCCAGAACCGATTACGATGCGTCCTGGGGTGCTGCCGTGTTTGGAAGATGGGTTTGGCCGCAGGACGTAGCTCGGACTCCGGAGTGCGTGGGCTGGGGGCGGGGAGCAGAGTCCCTCCGGCGGGGCTCCACGGGGACGCGCCCTGGTGCCACGCGCCTCGGTGGTTGGTGGGAACCAGCACCCGGCTCAGGTCCCCCGGGGCATCGGGACCCCCGAACGGCTCCCGGGGTCTCCCCCGCAGGTGAGGTGGTAACCTCTCCGGACGTTTTCTTCTCGCTCTGGGTCTGGCCTGCATGTCCCCCGCTGGATGTGGAAAAGTCCTCCCAGAGGGGACGTCCCAGCCGCCACTGAGACGCACGGATTGGGAGCCCCTGCCTCTGGCCGGTACCAAGCGCGCACAGTCCCAGCCACAGTGCGAAAGACGGGCGAGTGGCACCACCACGGCCCTGGTACTCCTGCAGAGCTCCGTTACGTGTGTCCCCACCACCGCGCCTAGGAGAGACCGTGACGCCCGTCCTTGCAACGTGAGCGCGACCCCTCGGTACCCGGGGACGGCACCACACACGCGCGCTTCATCGCGCACAGCAGGGTACACGCGCTCATCACGGCCCACTGAGACCCGAAGGGCGCGTGCCGGCCTGTGAGGGACGCGGGGCCTTCGGGGGAGCCCTTTGTTTGAAGTCCGGTGATTTCAGAGAGAAGCGGCCAGAGCGAACCTGCATTTTCTCTGAATGGTGCCCCCTGGAAGCTGACTGTCCCCCCGACCTGCAGACGCCGTTTTAGTGCCCCCGCTCCCCCGATTTCCTGGATCAACCTACACCACTCCCTACAGGGAAATGCACGGCTGCAGGCTGCGGTTTTAACTACTAATTAAAAAATTCATTAGCGTGTGAATTAATTTCCTCTTTTTGTATCTCCTCTCCCTCCCGACAGTGTCAGGCTTCCAGGAGCAATCTCCTGGTCCCCACACGGAGACCAGAACGCGGCTCAGTTACCCTGGCTGGGCCGCGCCTCCGCCCGCCCTGCCCGGAGATGGACGCAGGAGACGCCGCTGGGCAGCGCCTGGGCCACGTGTCAGCCCGGCCCTGGCGTCCCTGGGGTGGCATCCACGTGTCAGCCCAGCCTGGGCATCCCCAGACTGGCGTCCACGTGTCAGCCTGGCCCTGGCATCCCTGGACAGCGTCCACGTGTCGGCCCGGCCTGGGCGTCCCCGGGGTGGCGTCCACGTGTCGGCCCGGCCTGGGCATCCCCGGGGTGGCGTCTACGTGTCGGCCCGGCCTGGGCGTCCCCGGGCTGGCGTCCACGTGTCAGCCTGGGCATCCCCGGGGCGGCGTCCACGTGTCAGTCCGGCCCTGGCGTCCCTGGATGGCATCCACGTGTCAGCCTGGGCATCCCCGGGGTGGCGTCCACGTGTCGGCCCGGCCTGGGCGTCCCCGGGGTGGCGTCAACGTGTCAGCCCGGCCCAAGCGTCCCCGGGGTGGCGTCCACGTGTCAGCCTGAGTGTCCCCAGGGTGGCATCCACATGTCAGCCCAGCCTGAGCGTCCCTGGGGTGGTGTCCACGTGTCGGCCCGGGCATCTCCGGGGTGGCGTCCATGTGTCAGCCCGGCCCGAGCATCCCCGGGGTGGCGTCCATGTGTCAGCCCGGCCCGAGTGTCCCCAGGGTGGCATCCACATGTTAGCCCCAAGCCTCGTGCAGACAGGCGCCGCTGGGGCGCTCCTGGCCATGAGTGACATCTGCAGCGGTGACAGCGAGGGGCCCACCGGCAGGCCAGCGCAGCAAAGGCCCGTGGACTCTGGGAATCACTAGCGACGTCATTTGAGTCCCCCGACCAACACCCCTGAGCCTGCTGTCCCGGGGCTGCTGCTCCTAGTCAGGCGCTCCGAGAAGGGTCGCGTAACGCAGCCTGCGGGAGGCCACCGGCAGCTTCGTCTCGGAAGGGCACCCGGCCACCACACGACTGGCCTGTCTGCTTCGCATCCACTTAGCCCGACGGGGAGACCTCGCTGTCCCCAGTGGGTCGGGCCCCGTCGCGCTGCTCGCTCCCGCAGAAAGGCCGTTTCGTTAGTGTGTGGAGGGCGGGGGCTGGTGGGTTCCTTTCCTGCAACAAACTGTTCACCAGACCCCACGGGGCATGCAGAATGGCATTTTAAAGGGGACAGAAATTCAGGTCACCTCCAGGTTTTTATTGGTCATTTATTAGAAGCTGAGTGTGACCCCAAATGTTCTTCCTAAATGTCAGCAATCAAACACGCTTTGAACCAACCGTGTGCATTCGAACACTGCGTCGATCACGTTTGTCACCTCGGTCGATCACGTTTGTCACCTCGGGTACCGTCTCCGAGTCCCGCTGGACCAGGGAGAGCATCGAACCCGTGTGCGTCTCGGAGCCCGGCCCACGGGGCCGGCTGGGTGCAGGTTGTCCGTACACGTTTCGGCAAGAACGCTGGTGGAAGACCCCCAGCTGACATCTTCCCCCTGCTGAGCCCCTCCAGGGAGGTCGTCCTGTCCGTCAGAGTCCGGGAAAAGGTTCAGGATGAGCTCTTCCCATCACGAAACGTCATGCAGCGATAGACAGACAGGCTCACGTGCCTCAAAGGTGCATGTCGCATTCCGTCCAGAAATATGCTATGCTCATTTTCCGCAAGGACAAATTTATTAATTCACCTAAAAATGTTTGCTGAGTGTATGTGATATGCCAGACCTCAGGGTATGACACCGAACAAGAGAGAGGTGTCCCCACTGTCCCTGAACCAGTTCCAAGGAGACAGCTGGCAATAAGATGTGACCACGCCACGTGACAGGGTCAGTGGGAAGGGCACGGGGAGTGGCGAAGCTGGCCACAGGTCCCAGAGGGTCAGGGTGTGGGTCGTAGTGGGCCGAAGAGGCGACAGATGACAGCTCAGGGGACCTGAGGCAGGGGCGAGCTGGGCGTGTCCCAAGCACTCTGAGAAGGCCGGCTGGGCTGGTGAATAGGGAGGGACAGAAATGACTTTGAGAGGTGGCAGGGCAGAGGGCACGGGATGTGTCTGTCACCTCGGGGAGATTGCACTGAACCCCACATCTGAGGGGTGGCCTCGTGGGCATGTGGAGCGAGGAGAAGCCTCAGTTGGCCTGACTAACTGAATCCACCAGGACGCCGCGAGTGAGTGAGACCAGAAGAGAAACGGGCAGGCCAGGGGGCCACCACATGTGCAGGTGGGGGCCACAGCTTGGACAGGAGTGGGGGGCGGAGGAGGATCGGTGCATTGGGGGCCAGGCCTCGCGGAGGACGCCATGGACGGATGGACACGCTCACACCGCAATGGTATTAGAACACAACCACAGAGCGAGGGCAGCAGGCGGAGGGCAGCAGGCAACACGGGGCGCCCCACCCACGTGCTCTGTCCAGGCAGGACTCTAAGTCCGTTTCGTAGAACTAGGTTTGGGGGGTACTTGATCTACGTTTCAACAGGACACGTAGCTCTGGTTTCATCCAAAGCCTGTTGTGAATGACACTGGTGTGCGAGGCGGCCGGGGCCCGGACAACGTCATGCCCCCGGTCACGCGTCTCACGTGTGTCTGTGGGGTGAAGGTCCGGCTTGTGGAGAATGAAGGGAACCCACTCGGGTAAGGAGCGGAAGTGAGTCCGTGAGCTCCGGACGAACAAGGAGCTGATGGATGGAGACGGGAAAGAAGCCCGCGATTTACACATGACAAAGGCTCTCCGTGGGGGAGACCAGGGCAGACAGGGAGCGAGAGAGGCTGGAGCTACAGCACAGCACGGAGCTGCAGACGGGCACCATACCAGGCCCGAGCATTTCTTCTGCATGACAGGGGGCTCCCAGGAAGATGTGCTCAGCTGCGACCACACACATATGCATACATGTGCACATGCATGTGTGCATGCACACACACAAACATGTGCACATGCACACACATGCACACATACACACGCACATACACACATGCATGTGCGTACATATGCACACTCATGCACATGTGCACACATACACACGCATGTGCATATGAATGCACATACATTTGCACGCTCACACACATGCACGCACATATCCACATACAGGCATGCACATACACGTGTGTGCACACCACACACATGCACACATATGCACATGTATACATGTACACATGTATACATGCACTCACAAGAGAGAGTTCATGCACACACAGGCATGCACATACACACGTGCATACCGCACACACACATGTGCACACGCACACATGTATACATGCATGCACACATGCATGTGCGTGAGAGAGCTCATGTGCACACATATGCACACACGCACACATACCACAACGGCAGCTTCAGGGTGAGCGGGTCCCTCCCAGGACTGCTCCCCTACTCTCCACTCTGACACCTGACATGCGTTCGCCTGTTCTGTCCTTGTCGCCTCACGGAGCCGGGACAGCGCACTGGTCATGGCACAGCATCGCTCGCAGGTGCAGTAAAAGCAGGTGGAAGGGGAGACTGTGTCTGGTTGGTCTGGGGTCCGGGGAAATGCGCCTTCTTCAGCGCCGCCCGCACACTGGGCCCGCGTCCCGGTGGCCAGCACTGATGCCGCCAGCACGGCCCTGCGCTGCAACGTGGAGAGTGGGGCTGGGGGTACCAGGACGCGGGCGTTCGTGCCCACGGGGCTGGCACTCCTGGGCTCAGAGAACCCCGCCCCCACCTTGGCCGCACGTCTAACCAAACACGGCAATGAGGCGGTAAGAACAGTTCATGATTCAGCAGGGAACGGCCTTGCTCACCGAAAATGCCCACCCGCTGCGAACAGATCAAGGAAAACTGTCCACTCAAAGCAGAGGGACCATTTTGTACGGAGATGAGGGTCGCAAGTATGGGACACCTCCCACATGAAGCCGCCTGAACAGCTTCCACGTGGGTGGCAGTGGCACGTGGGAGCATCTCGCCATCGTGCCACCTCACTGAGTCCACAGACGGTGACTGCAGGGGACGCAGGCGCCCCACGGTCTCGACTGCAAAGCGTTTTCTGACACTGAGCAGACGTCAGTGACGCCTGGAAACCAAACCTGGTACCTCTCTGAGCCACGTGTTCTGGGAGAGGACACACGGACCCCTGCAGGCACCTTCTCACCCCCGGGGACCGGCCCCTGTCCCCACTGCCCGCCCAGCGCGGCCCTCCCGCAGGGTGAGGTCTCCAGCCGCGCCACCCGGTGTCCCCTGCTCGTGAGTCACACACAGCCTGGGTGACCACTGTGTTCGGGGACCTGGAGGTCCTCACCACCCGCCCCGGGGCCGACAGCAGGAGGCGTTAACACCCACCGTCACCCAGGCCCGGGCCCGCAAGGTCCAGGGCTCGGACACGCCACAGGGCCTGCCGACCCCCTACCTAACGGGGTCAAGGTTGAACCAGCAGACCCGGGGTCTACAGGAGCTTTTATCTGAGTGGCTGACCTGGCGGCGGTGAAGAACCCGTAATTCCGCTCATTTCCTGCCGCCGTGCCTGGCGGCTCGCTGTGGGGGCGGGGGCGGCAGGCAGGAGCTCGAAGCTGGAGCCCCCAGACGGGGTGCCCTGGGCAGATGGCACCCGGTGGGTCAGGAGCGCCGTGGGGGAGGGCGCCCCAAAGAGCTTGACCAGCTCACGGGCCAGGACCATCACCCCCGACCCAGCCTCCCGGCTGACGGCCCCCAGCACTACCGACAGACGCTCAGGAACGGCCCGCGACTGTGCCCGCCAGGAGCGCCGGCACCGGGGCTTAACGTGCCCGTTCCACCAGGGAGGAGTGAGGCCCGAGAGGCTCAGGGATATGCTCCTGTGTCACAGCTGAAGAAAGGGACTTCGAAACCCAGGCCCAGACCAGGTTCTGGCTCCCCGGCCCCAGCCACGCTGTGCTACTTGGGGCCACTCTGTCCTACATTATTGTTACGAGTTTAAATACGGTCCCTTCGCTGGTGTTGCTGGTTCCCGGAGGGCGTACCCTCAAACCCAAGCGCCTCCCTCCGCGCAGCTCGTGACATGCTGCCTTTCAGCCCCTCTCCCGTGGCCGAGGGCGCTCGCCGATCCCAGCCCCCGCGTCGCCCCGGAGCCTGGCCTGAATGCTTCACGTCCATCGTTTCTTCCGCGTCGCCCTAGGACATCGGTCACCGTTGGAAACAGATGACACCCTTCTAGTCCAGCATTCTGCGTTCAGCCGTGGTGCTGTCGCTTGTAAAACAGTCGTTCTCGATCGCTGACGACGCCAAGTCCCAGAACACGCAGCATTCCTACGCGTGGGGAACGTGTCCAGTACTGACCACCGTGAGAACGTCTGTGACTCTGGGATCAGAGACAGGGCTGTTCACAGCTGACCCCCAGAACGGTGTTCGTACGCCGTTCCCCCTAGAAAACCGGTCGGAGTGGCTTCAGCCCACGGAGCGTGTGTGTGTGTGAAATTAAGGGAGCTGCACTTGCTCGTCCTAAACAGGAGAGGGGTTAAGTGTCGGGTGGACGCCTGGAACGGACATGGGTTTTGTCACCAGGGAGAGTTCGTTAAGGTCCTATCCACCATGTCCCCTTCTGGGATGAGTTCGGAGCTTTACAATAAATGTATTTCTGACTCCGGCCTCTCGGCAGTTTGGGGCAGGTACAGATTTTATCTTTATAGCAAGTTGGGGGGCGGCCTGCAATAACACACGAGGCCGACCCCCACACTTCACAGGCGTGACACTCAGCCGCGGGGTTAAATGGCTCAAGGTCAGTGCTGCAGACAGTGGTGACAGCAAGAGCCCTTGACCTCCGGCCTCGGCCTCTCTGTCTGGGGTCACGGCCTCAGTCCACGCCAAGAAAGGGGACAACTTCCACCTGGGCATGTGGAAGGTCCCCTTCAGCAACAACATTCTGTGATTTTCCACCCGAAGCAAACGCACATCACGTGACAGAGACGGTAAGGCCTGTGACCACTGCGGGGACGTGGTGTCTTTCAGCCGCAGACGTGTGATAATTGAGTGGAGGGTCCACACGGAGGCAATGCATTATTGAACAGGGTGTCCTGCTCAGATCACATGCATTTTTCATTCAGGAGTCCGGTCACTCCCAACGCTGCAGATGACCTCAGAGGGAATGAATAATTCAGACTGAAAGAAGTAATGCTTTTAAATTCAGAAAAGGATTCTTAGAATCTGCACTTACCGGAGGTGTAAATATAAAAATTCTCCTTTCCTTTCTACTTCCTGCTTAATTACACTAACATTTTCACCGCCTCTGATTTCGAGTTGTACACCCAAACCAGGAGAAATCCTCTGAAATGTGGGTGGAAAAGAAAACCATCTCAGGAAAAAGAAGGCTCTGATCCCTGCCCCCCACGTCCAGGCACACTTAGTGAAGGGCGTGACACTGGACACCGCTGTGAATTTCCAAACAGGAACACGTCCGCATGGCCAGGGCAGCGCTGGGTCTGCCCGCACAGGGCTCAGCCCCAGTTGTGACTGTCACAGTAAGTCACCGAGGATTTTTCATTCCAGACCCCCAGTTCCTTCATCTAGAAGGCCAGGACGGGACGTAGTCACAGGCGCGACCACCGAGTGCGCTGGCCGATGGAAACGTGCTGCCTAAACTCCCGGATGCTGCACGCCATCCCAACACGCTGCCTCTTCAGACTCCCGGACCAAGTCCTCAAGCCACTGACGAAAGAGAATATTAAGCTGAGAAAAGGCTCAGCAGTGCAAAGAAAGCCAATTGCTATGCTCCCTGCATAAAAAATAAATAAACAAATGACAAATCAACCAATCAGGAATACATAAACAAACACACAGACGTAGAACAAGAGAAAAGCAGAAAGCCAGGGCTGGGTCTCGGGGCTTGGCGTGGGGTAGGAGCGACAGACTCGGGACAGGTGGCTTAGTGACTTCAAGGATGCAAGCAGCCGTGTCCTCGATGGGACACTGTATTCAAGTTCACGGGCCCGAGCGGGAGCGCCTGCATTTGCAAACTGGCCCCGCGGTGATGGAGCTGGGACGACGAAATCACTCTTTCAGTCCTCCAGGCTGCTTACTAATAAGCGTGGACTCGGTAGGCCTGCCTCTCGGTATTTCTGCAAGGATCAGGTTACTGAAGATGCACAAAACTCTGTGCAAGCTTTCCTAGTATTAGTGTGGTTGTGCCAGGGCCTCACATCTATCTGCCGAAGACAAAATAAGACACGTGTCCACGTGGACCCCGAGCCACGACAAGGTTCCCTCGGTTGCCCATTACTGACGTGTGGCTGAGGCCACACTCCCCAAACTCCACCTGCTCTGCGACACCCCTGTTAGAACACAGTAAGAACACAGATATTTTGTATAGTTCTGGTGAGCTGTTGATGAGTAACGAACCCCAAAACTTAGCAGTGTGAAGTGAGATTTTTATGTTGCTCACAATGGTGTGAAACAAGAATTCTTTGAGGGCTTAGCTGGGTGGTCCACCTCGGATCCCTGCTAAGCCCACACGAAGGGACAGTCCCTGAGCAAGACTACCCATGTCAACTATATTTCTGTATTTCAGAGCTGGAAATCGAAACAGACCATCCTAACTACATATTTACATATCATAAAAACTCTAATTAATCTGGCAAAAATTATCAAAATGTGTGCACAAACTCCACAGTAAAAACAACAAAACATCATTGAGAAAAATTCCAGGGATATCTAGAAAAACAAGTGATGCGCCAATTCCATCAGCACTAGCATCCTCTCCAACTCATACGTGGTGTCAGCAAAGTTGTCATCCAAATCTCAGAAGAATTTTCTTGTGGACATGGACAGAGTGGAGACGGAAAGGGCCTCGAATAGCCAAACTGGGTGTGAAAACAAAGTTGAAGGAGTCACACAACCTGACGTCCAGAGCGACCAGCTGGCCGGACCCGGGTGGACGTGCAGACGGGAGGCAGAACATTGATCCAGAGACGCGCCCATTCACGTGCGATCGACAGCTTCCCAACAAAGACACCAAGGCCACCTGACTGGGAGACGAAAGTCACTCCACAGACGGCGCTGGGGAAACTGGACGTCTGTCCAGAACAAGGCAGCGTCGTTCGTGTCCTATTTTGCACCAGTGCTAAGGGGACTTGAAAGTGGGTGAGAGACTCAAGGGTGAAAGCGTAAACGCTTTGGAGGAACACGTACAGTGTCTCCATCGTTTTCTGCCAGACAACTATTTCTTTAAGTGCAAAAGGCATTGTCAAAAATGATGAATCACGTAGATGTGCTTAACCTCATAAAATTTTGTTCATCAAAAGATACGAGAGTGAAAAATGAAGTATTTATAGGGAGAGTATTAAAGAAACATATTTATAAAATATTTATAAATACACCAATGATATATATGTCAAATAAACCGTATCAGTAATATACAATGTACTCCTACAAATTAATATTTAACAGACATAAAAGAATAAAAACATACCACTGAGGACCTAACAGGCACATCCCAAACGAAGCTCTTCTCGTGGCAAAACCCACGTGGAAAAGTCACGAATGATCCATTTGGACCCACATGATACATCGGTACACACACGTGGGACGGCTAAAATCACGACGACGATGACAGCAAGGGGCGGCGCAAGGGGCACCCCAAACCTTCGCACGCTGACGGCGCCCGCGAAAACACACACGACAAATGTGAAACCACGCGGTGATAGGTATGACCCGGCCACGCGGTCACTCCTGGATGGGCACCCAAAAGACAAGAAGGCCCGCCTCCAGCAGCGGACAGCACAGAAATGGCCCTGGGAGCTTCCCTGACGGTGAAGACACACTGCAACGGCCCGGTCGCCCTTAGTCGTTGGCGAATGAATGACCACGGTGTCCTGTCCGGTTGGTGGCCTGGGACACAGTGATGAAAACCAAGCGCCTGCCTGCGTGCACCGCGGCTCCCGACGGGGCCACCTGGAAGCGGGGGGAAGCGGACGGCCGAAGGTGGTGGGGGGAGCGGGGAGCTGGCGGTGGCCGTGGCCACGGGGTCGCCCAGACGGCGGGGAGTCACAGCAGGCTGTGAGCGCGGCTGACGTGGTGGTGTCAGCCCCGGGGCTCGCGTGCACCACCGTCCCACGCCTCCGCCCACGCCTGTCCTGCCATCCCATCTCCCGAAGGACCTGCACAGCCGAGACACCCGCTCGGCGAGGGAAAGTCACCGTGTGGTGAACGTGCTGATCCGTGCAGTTTGCCGCTCGCGCTGTGCCACCAGGTGTGATGGTCCTGCCACATCCTTCCCCGGCGCCTGGAGCAGCGACCTCGGGCCTGTTGATGCCTCCCGCGGACTCCCTGGCAGCTACAGGTCTCAGGTGACGAGCTGCCCTGTGGGGTGGGGACACCTAAAGAGCAAACCTGCAGGCGCCTTTGCCTGGGGGCGCGGGGCGCTGCCTCTCTCCCTTAAATTGGACTCACCGGCCGCCAGGAAAAGAGACAGGAAACCACGGCCCCCCGTCGTGCCCCACCAGTCCTAACTCCTGAGCACGGGCGGCCGCACTCCGCCGGTCCCTGCAGAGGGCCGTCCCCACGTGCACGGGGACACCGCGCTCATGGGCATGGGGACACGTGCCCCGTGGTGCCTAATCGTGGGCATCGAGGCTGCCTGCTGCCCTCGGGGCCACGTGTGCCGACGAGCACCTTCGACATGTCCCATTGCACGTGTTGAGCATTTTAAAGGGACCGTGCATGCTTCGTCCCCTCCAGCAATCGTGGCCGCGTCTGCCAACCCGATGACACGGCCGCCGCGCAGAGCGGTCATGGGAGCCGCAGCACTCCGCGGGCTGGAAGGCGGCCGGCCGGGCTCCCGCCACGTGCTCCTGCTGACTGCCTGGCACTCGGGGGTCGTGGACCTCCCACCGGCGACGTGCCTCTCACCGGCCATCAGGTTGGGGACACCTGAGGCGGCTCCCTGCGGGTTACAACAGGACGGCTGACCAACAGGCCGTGGCACACACCAGCCACGCTGGTTACAGCACGCGTTTGCAAGTTCCTGTCCGACAGCAGATGCACCCGGACCCCCAGACCATTGCTTTGCCCGTGGAATCTCACCACGCCCTGTTTTCTGGGAGCAAACTAACTGGCTGAGTTATTCAGTTCCTGGGGAGCCTGCCCGCCTGCCTCGAAACTCCCTCTGCGGAGCCTCGGGTTAGGGCCTGCTCCTCCTGCTGTGTTGCACACCCTTCCCCGCTACGACGTGGGTTGCACAGCTGCTCCTGTCGGCCTCCGCCTGTGGCTATTTCCCTGTCTAGGTCTTAGCTTCTCGAGGTGACGAGCTGTCTATCTTCATGTCTATAGACAGAAGCAGTGACTCAACCAAAGAAATGGCTGAATAAACTATAATCCCGTCCATGCAAGCAAAAACATGACACTGGCACCCTCACGTGCTGCCTTTTGAAACCAGCATCTGTAAGGTCTTCTGTCCTGTCTCCTCCGTCCTTCTCTGTCCCACAGTCTCTGCCCCACCCCACCCCCCACGCATGCGACCTTCTCGCTGAAGAACAACTTTTCACATTCAAAGTCAAAGCCTGCTCTCAGGCAAAGCTCGGCCATCAGCCCTGCTGCAGGAGGGGGACACAGCACAGCCACACAGGTCGGGGTTCAAAAGCCACCAAGGCCACGGGCCACATGTCTGGCCTCGAACAACCCCTGACTTCCCTCCTACTCTGTAGACCAAATGCAATAATCACAGTGTCAGGCGGTCATCTCGGCGCCCAGCAAAGAACTCACAATGCAGAACTCAGAATTACAGGCTGGTGACACGGGCGTCACCACAGCCGCCCCACTGCTGACGGTGGTGTTCTCCTCCCGCATCTGCTCCTCGGGCCAACCAGCTCCCCTGAGGACGACACAACGAGGGGCACAGCTACACGGTGCCCTTCACTCTCCTGCCCCACGCGGGAGTCCATGGGGCTGAGAGTCACCCTCAAAGTACCTCTGACACTGAGACCTCAACTGAAATCCAAAAGCAGGGAAACCGAGTCACAGCAGGGCCTCCAGAGGCAGGGCCTGACACCCTCCCCTGGATTCGGATAAAGTCAAGGCCAGACCCGGCCTCCCACTGCCCTGCCCCCTTCCCCAAGCTACTCTCTCCAGGAAGCCACGGGCTTCGCCAACACCCCATGAATTCACCCATTCAGTTTTATGCAGCTATGCAAACACTGAGCTTAATTTTGTTTCCTTTACAAATGGGGCAAAGAACCTCCAAAGGTAGTAAATCAAGGTCAATTATTTTGGTTAGCCAGCCCTTCCCCGTGAACCTCCTGGCCAGGCTGTAACGACCGGCCTCTTAAAAGTAACTGAAAGCAGACGCCGGGCAAGCACGGGCCCTGAGGCGCTCTCGGCCCCGAGCCCGAGTCGCCCATGTTTCTTTGCATAAAGGAGTCTTTTTTGTTTTCTTTTAAACAGACGCTTATCACCCATGAACATGAAACAAAATGTCCAAAAGTTTTGGGTTTGGGTTTTCTCTCTTTTTTTTTTTTTAATTTCAGCAAGTTAATGTCAACACATGTTCTTAATTTCTGCAGCCACGCCAGTGTCGGTGGGGGGGCTGGAAGGGCGGCCAGAGAGTTTAACGAGCTGGTGCGCGGTCAGCCCACGCACCGCAGGAGGCCAGACGCCCGTTACAGCCCCCCACGCTTGTCTGGAACGGGGAAGGGCTGCCCCCGTGGCTCTGCACACCCCTCGATTTCTGCAGAACTCTCCCGTGTTCGGTGTGATCGACGCATCTGCATGGAGCCTCCAGGCGACATTAACCCTGGTCACCGGCTTCGCGCATCGACATCGGACACCTGCCCGCTGAAGCCTGCCCCACTCCTCTCATCTTCTGTCACAGAAAGAGCGTCAGCAAGGACAACTGTGTCCAATTTTGTCTCTCGTGGCTTGCTCACTTCCAACCCCTTGGCGGACGAGGAATCCACCCAGCAAGCACACGTCCGTGAGGCGGACACACCACGACTTTACTTTTCCCACTTCATTTTTATCTGGAGGGCTAAAAGCTGTAAGGTTTAAAGAAACCTGGCTTTTCTAGGCAAGCTACTCAAAACTGTCAATGGCTTTTTAACTGTTTTCCTTTTAAAATAGAGGAAATACACACACCTCTGGACATAGGCGTATCTCCTCTAAATAATGGAATGGCTGAAGAATCCAAACGTGTCACGATGGTGATTTTTAAAGTAAATAAACTTTAAAAACTTTAAAGATTACAATGCAGGAACAGCCAGCGACAAGGTCCTAATCTTTCTTGAGGCCTGTTTTGTTTTGTTTTTCCATTTAAGTGAAGATTCAAGAGAACTTGTTCTATGTCCTACGTGTCACCAATGTGCACAGAAGTGCACATGGATAACCTTGTGACGAGCATGCCCAAGCACAGACCGGTGCTCTAGATAATCTAGGCCCTAAGTTTCTGAGTGTGGCCTCGGACAGGAGGAGTACTGAGGGACTTTGCTGATAATGATGACAACAATCCTAACGAAGAACTCACTGTCCTAAAGCCTACACAGACGAAACCCATCGAGTCCCCACCGCTCCCTAAGACGTTTACAGCTCTGTTGGCATCCTCATTCCGCACACAGGGCTTGGACACAGGGTTTAAAAGTCTTGCTCAAGGTCGTTACAGCTGTGAAGGTTGGCTTTGGGTTGCAACCCAGGCTTTTTGGCTTCAGAATATTTATCACATTCCACGGCCCAAATTTTACAGTCTCGCATTTCTAAATATCTGTTGTAACTTTATATTTATCATGTAAAACTTTTAGGAAAAATTAATAAAAAAGGAAAATTTATTCCAGTAATTTCCATTTAGCAGAATTAGGTCAAACCCCAGTTCAAGGTAGAAGCAAATAAACCAAATTGAAAACAAGAGTCTGTATTGCCTTAACCTTTTCAGCATTTAACCCGAATTTTCAATCTGCTCTCACCAGGAAGTGTTTTCAAATTAACTTATAACTACATCATTAAATCTCATTTTTAAAAACTTCTATCACGCATACCACCACTAATCATACCTACACCATGGACGCATCAGGCTGCCGGATGTCTCCCCATTGTGAGAAACATGGACACTGGGACTTCTTCTGTCTGGTTGGACATCTTCCTGCGCAGGACAGTGAGCACTTACAGCGCAGCTGAGCCAAGGCGCACGTGCTTTTCCTGTACCAGTCAGGTCACTTGCACAAAAAGGAATTTTGGAATTCACCCTGGCTCCAGGCAACCACATCTATGTGTTTCCTTGGTCATTTAAAAAAATACAAAAGATCGTGCGTGGTCTAGTCATCCCACGGCCACAGTGGAAGTCACAGCTGAAAAATAGTTTCTATATTCAGTAGCCTCTCCATTAACCAGAACTCAAGCAAACGGCAAAATGTTGCTTGAGATCTTACTGGTTGCTGGAGTCTACTTATATTTATCCGGCATCTACCCATCCCCATCGGCGCTGGTTAACCGTGTAGCTCATTAATTCTCTCGGTAGAAAAGATTGAGGGAGCTCCCTGGCGGTGCAGTGGCTCGGCTTCGGCGCTCTCAATGCTGCGGCCTGGGGTCGATTCCCAGCCAGGGAACTACCCACATATAAAATACATATATATATAATATAAATAAGTTAAAAACACAATTTTATAATGTAAGTAATTCAAATATAATGCTTACAGACAAGTCACCAGAACTGTACAGGAAACCAGAGACAGAAAGCAGGAAGGAATGGTTCCTGTTAACGTAGAAGGATCTCCCGGATCACATTATTATGAGTAAAAATCTTTTTAAGTAATTTTTATTGCCTTTAGTATACTAGAAATGAAATGTCAAATATTGGATTTCCTACCCAAAAAATTTAGTAAGTTTAACAATACACTAAACATAAATGCTATTGATAAAAAAAAG
>PVJL010016476.1:0-20829 GCA_004026885.1 Lyroderma lyra
GAATGTTTGTGGTGTTTGAGGGTGTTCCATGGATTGCAGGGGAAACTGGGCAGAACGAAGAAAATAAAAAGCTGCAGGATGCAATATAGTTGTGTCTTCAGGTGCTAGGGACACGGGACCCCTCCTCCCCTATGACATCATTGGGGCTTTTGCAAATGGGGCTGGGGAGGGGGGAGGGGGGACCGAGGAGACTGGCGGCAAAGGTGAGGGGTGGGGACAGGAGGCGGGGTGGGGGTGGGGGATCTCGTCCCCATTCAGAACTAGGACCCAGGGGGGTGCAGGGCACACCAGCCCTTCTCTCGGCCGCCTCTAGAGGCACCTGCCGGCCTAGCGTCCCCGCGGCTGCGGGATGCAGCGGGAGGGCCGCCTGCGCAGGGAGCCCGGCGCCGGGAAGCCGGGTCCAGGCAGCCGCCCGGGGGCGATCGCCAGGGCGCCGGGGTCGGTGGCGGCCTGTCTGGGCTCCTCCGCGCTCCTGCTTACAAACTCAGGTTTCTTCCGGCTCACCTCCCCGCCTCACTGCTCCCCAACATGCTGTCCCCAAACCCCCCCACACACACACACACACACATTTTCTCATCGCCCAAAAGGATGGAGGGAAATGATGCGAAGTTTTTAAGTAGCATCAAGGTTCACACTAAGTTTTTCTGGACTTTCAAGGGTTAAGGAATAGGTAAAAAGAACTAACTTACCGCCCGAGTGCGCTGGCCCGCACGGCTGCTGTCCGCTCCGTTCAAGTTCGCACGTCTGAACACGGGAGCAGGGCGCGGGGCCGGCCGGGGGCGCGGTGGGGCCGGGGCTCCGTGCAGAGCTGCGCGCGGCAAGTGGCCCCGCGAGGCCGGCGGCCCGAGTGCGGGACCGCTCCGAGCCCGCGCGCGCAGGCTCCGCTCAGCAGGCACATTCCGAGGGCTGCGGGCGCCCTGGCTTCCGCGCGGATCTGCTCCGAAGACGGGGCGCCCCCTTCCCTCCTCTTCCCTGCTCTCCATCTGGGGGTCTCGAGGAAAGCCGCGCTGCGCGCTCTAGGCGCCCGGGAAGACCGGTCCGTCTCAGCTCGTCCTCCCTGCGGCCGCAACTTTGGACCCGGACAGCTACGGAACCTGAGTGCGAGTGTGTGTGCGCGCGTGTGCGTGTGTGCGCGCGCGTGTGCCAGGCCGTGTGCCCGCGCGCACTGGGCAGGGGGGTGCTTGGGCTCTCAGGAACGACTCTCCCTGGCTGCCTGGAACTTGGAGAGTTTTCCTTTAAGCCGGCGCTGCTGCCCGGACACCCCCCGCGTCCAACAGGAGGCGATGACGTCTGCAGCCTCGTTGCCAGACCGTCGCCGGGCTGCCGCTGCCGTTCATGGACAGGAGCGGGCGCTCCGACGTCAGCAGCCGGACCTTTGGCAAGGCTGCTCCCGCGGAGACGGCTCCCACCCCCGCACCTGCCAGCCCGGGGAGGGGGCTGGGAGGCGCTGACGCGGGGTGGGGGTGGGGTCCGACCCGCCCTCTTTGCCCTGGAGCGCCGGAGTATATAAATAGTGCAAGTCTCCAGCCAGACTCTCGCCCCCCAGCGCACGCCCCCGCAGGGCCCCCGCCCCGGCCCCTGCCACTTGGTGTCGCCCTCGCTCCTCTGTGGGGGAGGGGGCGGCGGGCGGGGGAGCAGGGAGCGGACTGACGCGGCTGCTCGGCGCCTCTCTTCCCATTCACAGATTCAGCTGGAGTCTGGGGACCGCCGCTCCGCTCCGGAGTCGCTGTGAACGGACTGAGGCCCGCGCTCGGGGTCCACAAGGTCTTCCGGGATGTCGCCCGCGGGGACGGGGACTCTCCTCCCACTCGAGGCCACGGAGCCTCGCCTCCGTGAGGGTGTCAGGACCCTAAACGACCACCCTTAAGGGAAGAGGGGCCTGAGTCTCCGGCCGCTCCTACCCCAGGATCTTTTTTGTCCGCACAAACGCTAGGACGCAAACCCGAGCCTGAAGCCGCGCTCAGCCCCCGCCCCGCGGAGAAGCGGTCGCGGACAGGACCAGAGCCGCCGGGATGGTAGCAACAGAGCTGCGGCCACGTGGCGCAGGGCAGTGGCAGGGGGTGGCGCCTCCCTCCGCGCACCGCTGGCAACCCGAGCCCCCCCGGGTGCGCGGCGCTAAGACCCTGGGCGGTGGGGGACGGGGGGCGGCTGCGGAGGGTTCCACCCAAGCCCAGTTGCCAGGAATCGCCGGGCACTCGCCCCAGGAGCGCTGCTGCTGGAGCGTCCGCTGGCAAGTCCCACGCGGGACCCTGAATAGAACCAGGCGCCCCCGGCTGGGCACTGTCCCCTCTTCTGGCCCAGAACCCCAAAGGGTTGAGGTCTGAGGCGCTCTGCACCCCGCAGGCGCTTCCTGAACACACACCATGGTGTCCACACGACACAAATGTGGCTGAGGTGATACAAAAAAGCCTCTGCTGGCTCTGGGTGACAGCAGACGCCCAGGAGTATGGTAGCAGACTGCACTGAGCCCTTCAGGGCCGGCTGGCCCAGCCCGACAGCGCAGGCTGTAAGACGCTGCCCACACACCTGGTCTGGGTCCCCTGCTCCTGCCCCATAAAGGCCACCTTTCCACTTGGACGCTGGCCTCCCGCTCCTGTTCCTGGTAGAGGACATGGCTTCACACGTCCCCTCATACGCCTTCCAAGTTCATCTGCCGGGTCCTTGCTAACACACACACACACATGCACATTCACACGCACGCACGCTCCCACGCACTGACGCCTACGCATGCACGCGCACGCATGCACACACGCATGGGCACATGCACGCACATGCACACATGCACACGTGCGTACACACGCATGCACTCACATGCACACGTGCACGCACACCTGCCGCCATCGCTCCCGCGGTGGGCTCCCTCGGCCCCGCCCCGTTTCTCTCCTTCCGTTTACAACAAACAGCACACGCGGTGGCCCAGACCCTCTCTGGTTTCTCTCCCCTCATTGGACCTTGAAGCCACTCCCACAAGACCTTTTAGGACTTCCATCTCAGCGGCTCCACCACAACCCACTCTCCCAGGCACCAGTCACCCGGGGCAGCTCAGCCCGCCGGGCCATTCTGAGTCCTCCTTTCCTCTCCCGTGACCGGCCAGCTGCCTGGGGCAGAGTTCAACTCCCCTCCTCTTATCCTCACAGGTCCTACACTTGCTTTCAAGACACCACAGTCCCCAGGTGGCCCGCCCCCCCACCTTCCAGCCATTCCCTCTGGGTCACAGCTGTCGAAGCCACATGTCCCCAGCTTCTTGGCATTGGTGGCCAAGGACAGAGCCTGTGGCCCCTCCCCTTGTCTCCCTGCCTGCTCCCCAGAGGTGTTACTCAGCCCCCTGGCTGGATGTCCCCTTTGAATACTGAAGACTTCGTGTGTTTATATTTAGCTCAGAGGTCTCTCTCCCCTGAAGGGGACCCGTAGGCCTATGGAGCACCCGCCTGCCCATGGGCATCCGGAGGCACCAGGATGTCACATGACTGTAACTGGGTTCTGGATTACCCTCACCCCAACCTGCTCTTCCCCGGGTTTTCCCACCTCAGTAAGCGACCCACCCCTCATCCTCTTGTGACAGTCCAAAGACCTTGAAGGGACAATGGCCCTCCTTTCTTCATCCCCACACTCCACCCATCAGCAAATTCTGTCCCCTCTACCTTTAAATGTGTCCCAGCTCCAAGTCCCTGTCACCATCCCCCGTTGGGGGGCTGTCACTCTGCTCAGGCCCCTTCTCCCACTCCTCCCCACAGCAGCCAGGAGGCCCAGCAACTATGGGATGGGATATCCTGTCGCTCCTCCCGGGGCCTCCCCACCGCCCACGGTGACAGTCCCAGCCCTCGTCTGCAAGGCCTGCAGCCCTGTCCCTCCCCCTTACCACTGCCTCGTCCCCAGCCCCGCAGTCCTGTCTGGAGCCCATGTGGAGCTTCGCACCCGCTGGGCCCCGTCTCTGCTCCACCCCGTGCGGTGCTCTTCCTCTGTGGCCCCCATCCCTGTCCCGGCTGTGGTGATGACAGGGATCGCGCCTTTGCTTGGAATCGCACGGAAGGAACTGGACGTGGCCTCACAGAAGCCCCGCCCCCCGCCACGTTCGCTTGTTGGCAAATAGGAGGTGAGCCTGGGGGCTGCCACAGTGGTCCCCCAAATAAAATGTCCGTGTGGGGTATGCGAGCCCCTGCCCTAGGCCCTGTTACGGCTGTGGGTGCCCCTGAGGAAGGCAGGGTCTGTGTCCCCACCACACGCAGTGGGCCGTGAGCTGGGACAGGATGTGGGAGGTGGGGACACGGAAACAGCCCCAGGGGCACTGCGATGGCGCCTGGTGGGATCCGAACGTAAATTAAACTTCGTGGAGGATTACAGGGGCGTGGAGGTCGGGGAGGCACGCGGGCGGCTGCACGTTGTCGGGTACGTCACCGCCGCTGGAGGTCGGCCACCCACCTTGCACACCTGACACGCCATGTCGCCAGCCTCACCTGAGCACATCAGTGTCCAGGAGCTAAGATGAAGACAAACCAGAGACCGAGGTACCAGCCAGAGCCACTGTGTTCTTTTCCGCTGGCGAGAAGTCTTGGTCGGGCTGGGGACCTCTGTCCCTGTGTTCCCGCCACCCCGGTCCCATAGCGCGGCCCTGAACATGTCGAGTTACAGGACGTGTTATGGGCGGAAAGGCTATGGGGCAGGGTAACGAGCAGGCGGTGCCCCTGCCCCCACGGCGGGACGTCCCCCAGAAGCACCTGCCACCCGCTCCCGCGCTGCCCCGCCCCGTGGTGCTGCTTCCAGGTGGCCTCCAGGACCTGAAGGGGAGCCGCAAGGACGCAGGGCCGGGGCCTCCGGGGTCTCCTGACACGTGCCAGGGCCCAGCTGTCATGCGGCAGCCGTTTCCCACGCCGTCTTCTAGGAAGGGTGTTCCCAGGTTCTTCTCGTTCTAGGAAGCGGTGAGGCCTCGAGGGAATGGGGCGCTAATTCAGACCGCTTCCCGGGAGCGCTGCGCCACGGGCCCGCCCCCCACCCCCTCCCAGGTCCCCGCCAGCGGGGACAGGCCAGCTCTGCAGCGGGCAGAAGACCGAAACTGGGAGAGTCCGCAGCGGCCCGCGGCCCGGCTCCCAGTCAGGGCTGGTCCCACGGGCGTCAGGGGACGGGCTGGTGTCATCGCTTAAATCTGCATCTGTCTTAGCATGAGACTGGCACTGATGGCAGCAGGCAGGAGTGGGCTGCAGCAGGCCGTGTGCCTGTCAGAGCGAACAGGGTGTTGGTGACGTCAGTCTCCTTGTGCGATTGCCGTCCTGTGTCCCCTCAGTGACCGCAGGTACCAGCCACTTGGCGAAGAGAGGAACATCCTGATTTCAGAATAGTGACTGACACGCCGTAACCGGAGCAGCACAGACGCATCGGGGGCTCACACCCTGTGCGCAGCAGACATGAAGCTTCCCCCCAAAAGGGAACGGATTGCTAGGGCAAGCCAAATGCCAGCAGGAGAAAACCCTCCTCTCCTGTGGTGACAAAGGACAGGCCTTTGCTCCTCTCCAATGCCACACTGGGCTCGCTGGTGGGCAAACACGACTTCCCATGTACGAGCAGGAACGGCGCGGGGGCGCTGGAGGTCAGGCACCGCGGGCACAGGAACATCCGCCTTCCTTGCTGGTGAAGTGTCCTCGCACTGCCAACCCTCCCTCCCCGCCCGCCACTGTCTGCAGCAGCTTGGCACCAGCGTTTTCTTACATGAAGAGGAAATACATACGTCATCCAAGGTTGTGAAATCGCCTCTGTCGGATCTGAGACGGTTCTCCACACACTGAGGTCTGCAGTGTTAGAGATTCTCTCACAAATCTGGAATTTTCCATTGAGACATGCTAAGATTTTTGACTAATCTACAAATAAAAGAACATGCTGTCCCAACATATACCCATTTGCAACTGGGTCTTTAATAAAAACATTGTTTTTTAATGACTTATTTTCATAACCAGGGCAATGTGAATATACAGCATGCATGTGAATGACTATCATAAGAGGGTTATTATGGTATGCACAAGTATCGCCTTGAACGACAATCAAAGATTGAAAATTGTACACCACCGGGTCTCCACCCCTATACAAATCGAGTAAGGGTGGCAATAAACACCTTTAATTTATTTCACGCGTCTCAGGATCCCTTTGTTAAAAGGTTGCTTGTGCTTACCGATCGTCCTCTATACCCTGACACTCATTCACCTTAAATACAGGCTGAAAATAGCTAATAAAGTATTTCCACTGTAAGTAATTTCCACTATGTGACAGCAGGTTGTGACGTGTGCTATGGAGGAACTAAGTGCATCACAAAGCTGTGGGCTTTGGGATGGGAAATGGTCAGAGACAATGTCTTCGAAGTCACATTTCTTGGAGGACCTCCAAACAGGTGGACACCAGCCGGGAGAGACGAGATTAGAAGGTGGTTCTAAGTGGAGGTTGGTCAAGAGAAAAAGGGCTACATACCGTATTTTACTGTGTACAGTGTGCACTTTTTTGCCCAAATTTGTGAGGAGAAAAATAAGGATGTCCATTATACATAGGTAGTACAAATTCTGTATAAGTGTTATTTCATCCTTTTATTTATGCTTATGAGTTAAAAGTGTAACTCGAGAAATCAATAATAATATCCGTATGCAAACTAATACCCTGGAATACGATAATTAGTTTTTTAATATATTAAAAAAAATTATACATAAAATTTCTGGTACCTTGTGACTCTTCTATACTTTGTCACATAAAATTTCTTGTACCCTAATGTTAAAAAATAAATGCTAGGGGGTTCCCTGGTGGTGTAGTGGCTAGACTTCAGCACGTTCAACGTTGTGGCCTGGGTTCGATTCCCAGCCAGGGAACCACCCAAAAAAATAAATAAATAAAGTAAATGCTAAAATTTCTTTATAATCCACAAAACAACTATCTAAATATAAACAAGTAAAAATTTGAATTGAAAATTAAAACAAAGATTTTTTTTTTCCCTGAAAGTTTGGACCAAAAACATGGGTGCACATTATACACGGGAGCAAGTTACAGACGGCAAAGTATGATCATTTGCAGGGGCAGGGCAACATGAAAATGAGGGGCTCATGCTCAAGACTGGGACGAATTTCAAGAAGGTGACAGCCAAGTGAACACCAAGCCCAAGGACCTCACGGGCCTGCAGAGTTGGCCCTGAGTCCGTGGGCTTCATGCTGAGCAGCTGTGTCTACGCCACCCCCAGCGGGAGGCCGCACACAGGGACTGGGGACTGTCCCCTGGCTCTCAGCTGCAAAGATGTGCTCCCAGTCCACCCCCGCCACTCACGTGACAGGAGGGGACCCCAGGACTCTAAAATAGGAGCAAAGCCACTGCAAAGGCAATCACACAGGAGGGCCTCGGTTTCTCTTCCGAACAGGGGGAGCAGGCTGGCATGGTGCCTCTGAGTTCACGTAGAGCAGTATCTCCTAATAGAAAGCGTGACCCCTAACAGAACGCTGGCCCCAAAGGTAGCCACGCCCTCATCCCCAGAAGCTGTGACTACGGCACCTGACATGGCAAAGGGGACTGCAGTGGAGTTAGGGTACAGCCTGAGTTATGTATCCAGGTGACCCAGCCCAACTTATTCACATGGAGTCTTAACCCTATGGAGGTCATCAAAAAAAAAAAAAAATTCAGAGTAGGTCACGTGTATCTGAGAGATTTTATTATATTTTGCAGTGTCTTTAGCTTAATTTTTTTGGATTTCATCATATATGAGTAATGAATGTATCTCTCAGATACATGCAACCTACGCTATAATTTTTTTAACCACGACCTCCACAGGGTTAAAAGAAGATGTTTCCCAGCTGTGATCAGACAGTGATGGAGCAGAGCTGGCTCCTGAGATGGACAGAAGGGCCAGGCACCAAGGACTACAGAGGCCTCTGGAGCCAGGAAAGGCCAGGATCAGATCGGATTCCGTCCCAGCCGGCCCCCCACCCCCCAGAAGGAGCAGGGCCTGCGGACACCTGCATTGTAGCCCCATGAGACCGTGCTGGACTTCCAACCTACAGACCTGTACGGCGATATATTCCCGTTCTGAAGCCCCTAGATTTGTGGGCGTCTTACAGCCGCCTTGTGAAACTCATACACTTCTTAGCAGTAACTGAAAGAGGCTGGAATTGTTTTCCGTCAAAAAACAAAATCCATTGTATATTGTGTGTGTGTGGTGTTGGGGGCAGGGGGCTCGGGGGCGTCTGGTAAGTTGTTGCCAAAGGGAAGATCCAGAAGGTCTAAGAATTTCAGCCACACCCAGACTTCCTCAAGTGGATACAATGATCTTCTTGGCAAAACAGGAGAAGCCAGTGAGGTCTTCAGTGACCTGCAGTATCTTCTCATTTTGGCTTTAAGGTGGCAGAAGGCACGCTCACACCTGGATGCTTGCAGCAAATGTGCCAGCCGCGAGGGGTGCCGTCCTCAGAACCAGCAGTTTGAGGAGGAAACCTGGGCGAAGTCTCATTTCTAAGAGGCGCTCATGTTGGGTTGTCATTAGGTAAAATGCACGTCGCACAGCCATCTTTAAGCGTACAGTTCAGTGGCATCGATTACATTCACAATGTTGGGGAACCACCACCACTACGCCCCAATTTTTCCATCATCCCAAACAGAAACTGTCCCCATTGAACTGAAAATCCCCACCTTCCCCCTCCCCCAGTCCTTGGCACCACCCTTGTACTGTCCATCTCTGACTGTGACAGCTCGCGGAACCTCCTAGGAGAGGAATCACACAGTTTGTCTTTCTGTGTCTGGTGTATCTCACTCAGCACACTGTCCTCAAGGTCCCCCCACGCAGCAGCAGGTGCAGGGTCCCCGGGGGTTTTATGGCTGGAGGATACTCTATTGCGTGGGCAGACCACATCTGCGGGCCATCATCAGCTGATGCACAGCTGGGTTGCTTCCACCAGGAGGGTGTGGCCTGCGGCCGTGGACTTGGGAAGTCCGATGCCACCAGGACACCAGCAGTAATGTACCCACCACACCAGCTAGGTGTGAGAACAGAGGTGTCAGAATTGAAGTCTGGAGGCTAACTCGTGGCCCCTAGTTCAGGGCCAGCCCAGGTGAGGGGTTTTCTAGCAGGTTCAGTCACTCAGCTCTGGAGAGTGTGCTGAACCCACTGGGCTGGAAATCCCGACCTCTAGGGGCAGTCAGTCCTTTGCTTGTTTTGCTTTAATAGAGAAGCAGTATGTGCCTTTAGGTCACACCACCTGCCCCTGTCCCTGTGACCCCTCCTCCGCCTGGCCCCACACTGCCAGGCATTGGGCAGTGCCCCTGGGGGCTCCTCCAGCACAGCGGGGGATGCAGGCCCAGGGCGCTGCACCAGCTGCAGGAGGAACAGAGGGGGCACAGCACCAAGTCCCTCTGTTCCGCCTTGAAGACGTTTCAATGTGAAAATCGCCCCGGCTCTAGCAGGTGTCCAGCCTTGAACAAGAGGAGCTGGCTGGAGAGGGGGTTGGGGGCAGCACGGCGCCACAGGGGGTTCCAGTGATAGTGACTGGGATTGGGGCATCTGGGGACTGCGACCTGCGGGCCACTAGCCAGGGCACCTCTCCCCCTCCACCCCGCACTTGCCCCTCCTCCGCTCTCCCAGGGACTGGGGTGCTGGGGGCGGCAGGGTCATGCGGGGGTGGTATGAGGGACTGCAGAGCGCGTGCAGAGGGGTGGCGGTGTGCAGCAGGGGTACCTCGGGGTGCGGCAGGGGCGCTCCGCTGGGGCAGAAGGCAGTGTGAGGGCGGTGGGGCGTGTGATGGCTCAAAGGGAGACAAAGTGCATGGGTCAGGGAGAGTTGAGGTCCACAAAGGCGGTGAGGTGGCCCTTGGGGGCGTGAGGGCGCCGCAGTGACGGCGGCAGCAGGAGCCCAGCAAGCCGGCCTTCGCGAGCCCCTCCAGGGCCCCCTGCACCCCGAGCGCCCGCGCCCCCGCCCGGCTGCTGCCGTCAGAGCCGCCTGCGTCAATGCTGCTCCGTGACACACACAGATTTTTTTTCTCTTGCGCCTTTTTCTCAATGAGAGCAGCCTAATGGGATTTTGGTTATCAGACTCATAAATCAAACCGCGGGGGCGTCACGCCTGGCACGTGTCCAGCACCCCCCCCCCGCCCCCGCGCGAGGGGCCCGAGCGGCCTGTCCTCCCTTGCAGAAGAAATCTTTAACTATTTCATCTGTGCGCGGTGAGGCTGCGGTTCTGCAGACCGCGCGGCCAGCCAGGTAGCCAGCTCCTGCAACGGCGGCACTCCCGAGAACACGGGGCACAATGGGGTTTGCAGCCAAACGGGAGGGTCCCAGGGGACCCACACCGGCCAAGCTGCTGCAACACGAATCGACTGAACGCCCCGTGGGTGGGGGTGGTTGGTGCATAGTTCACAGCTTCTCCCGCCCTGGATTTTGTGTGTGGGTGTTGTTGACACAGAACAGAGCACCAGCTATGAATGCAAATCACGGAGTAAATACGTCAGCAGCAGCAGAAGCCGCCTGAGCGGCAGGAATTCGGTCGCTTCTGCCTTCGCTCCACTGCCTCCTGCACGCAGATTGCCCGCAAGACAGATGGCACTGGTCTGCGTGATGCATGTCTGTCCGCAAGCAATGCAGTCGCTTAGCTGGGAGCAGGGAGGCCCAGATAAAGCCCCTGGGGACCGTTCCAGGAGCTCCTTCCTATGTCCATCAGCGGTTCAGCCACAAGTGGAAGGCCAGCAACCCCATAGGAAGGCCCAGGGACCAAGCTGGGGGGGTGGGGGGTCGGGGGCATGGGCAGGGGTCCTCTGGAGAGAGGCCCAGCTTCCAGACATGGACAAACACGTTTCACATCTGGGAACTGCCCCCTTGGGAACAGACACGTGTATTCAGCTGGGTCTTCCACGCAGAATGGACGGGTTCCACACACTGGCCAGCTGGGCCCTGGGAAGCCGGGTCTCACGGCTGCCAGGCTGGGAGCTTCTCCAGCAGCCTCTTCGGGCTCTGATGAGAATTCCACAGAGCAAAACACCTCCACCTAAAAGCGGACATCCAGGGCCTGGCAGCCTGGGGAGAAAGTGGCTCCAAAGAGTGTGGCCTGGTGGTTTATTAATTCATTGTAATCCTCACTCCCCTTTCCCCGACCTGGGGTCTCCGTGCCTCCAAATTTATTGGAAGTTTGTAAGGGACACCAGGAGCAGATTGATGGTGTCTGTTCTTTCGAATTCCAGACCTTTCAAGTGTTGAGTCATGGGTCTTCTTGCTTCCAGTTAACACAGCGGAGGTCCCTGGGGTGTCCGGCTTCAGCCACCCGTCTTGTTCTCACCACATACTTGTGGCAGGACAAGGTCTCAGTGAGTGGGAACTTCATTCGTAGGAGTTAATAAGTCAGCGATTGCTAGCTAGGGTTCTGTATTTTAAGGAGTGATCCCGTCAACTCACCCCCTCAAATTCTTTCACTGCAGTAAGAGATGAAAACGCAGGTGGAAAGAGGGAGACATGGAAGAAATAAACACACACATTGTCATCTGCGTCATTACAATGGGACCCACAGATGCCCGAGCTATCTTTTATAGTGAACGTGGGGTGCAACAACTTTAGGGTGCACAGTACAAAAAGAGATCGACGTGAGGACACTGTTTCTAGTATTTCCTCTGTCACTTGCTGTCTAAGCCTTTATTCTGATATGAAGACCTGCTCAGGAAACGATTAGGGGCAGTAAATCTAGTCCCTGTATTAGCATGGTGACGGATGGACTTCGGTGAAAGAGCCCATTTTAGGCAGCCTGCATACTGCATAAAATAAGTTTAAGGTGGTCCTACTGCAAAACGATTTTTTATCCAAAACTAGAGTCAGACATAAGAAACCTACTAGAAAATTAGCTCACTTTTTGCATTCAGAGAAGGAAAGAAAGATACAGTTGTCAGTGGACGGAGTGGGGAGAAACGGGAGCAGGACTGTTTTGAGGGGAGGAAATAGGTCTGGTAAGGGCAGGGGCGTGGCTTCTGCCCCCGACATTCACAGAGGGTCGGGTGGGGTGGGCGGCGCGGGCCGGCGGCTGGCTCCGCCCCTGCGGCTCCGGAGGACGCGCCAGCGCGCAGCTCGGGGGCGCGGAAACTCGATCAACGTAGATGCGCTCCCAGGAGAGGGAAACCCGAAATGAGGAGGGCGGTGCGCGCTCAGCCGCGGAGCAGTTAACTGCGCCACACCCCCCGGCCTGTCCCTCAGGGAGCCTGTACAGTGTGTGTGTGCGCGCGCGCGCGCGTGTGTGCGCGCGTGCGTACGTGTGCGCGCGCGTGTGTGCGTGCGCGCACTCACAGAAACACTCGTCCTGTGAAAGGAGTGGGAGCCCACAGCACACGTGCCGCCTGTAACTTCTTACACGCGTACGTGTCTTCAGACACTTCATTTCACTGCACAGCTCCATTGTTGTCGCGGTCCTTCGTGTGTGCGGGAAAGAATCACGGGAGCAAAAGGTGCGCTGAGTGCCGGGGGGAGCCCGCCAGCGCTCCCCTGACGTCAGCACCGCCCATCACCAGCTCCCAGCGCCAGTCACAGAAGCCCTCCACCCCACCAGGGCTCCAGCTGCACGGATGTATTTTCATTTTATTAACTGAAAGGAAGGGCTAGGAGGAGGGGGCAAAAGCCAAGGACACATTAAAGCATTTCCCCGTTGTTTTTTAATGCTTTTTCCTGCGTGCAAGACTGGCACAGTAAGGCCAGAGGTTTCGCGGGTGCCGGGTGTTTCGCTACATAGAGGGTCAAACTGAGTTCTGTGGAATCGTCAGCAGTTCTTTCCTAGAAGACATAAATGGCCTGATGGCACCGCCACTCTTCTCTTTGTATATTATTGTTTAAAATTTTGAGGAAACTGATTTTTAAACGTCATGTCAACCTTTACATTTGTCAATTACTTTCACAGAGCCTCATCACTTAAGTGTAATGACATTTAGTGTCTGATGTTTTTCACTGTATAAAGGGAGCAGAGATGTGAATTAAATGCACAAACAGTCATGAATGAATCGCAGTTAATGTTTACATAGTTCCTGCAGGTTGCAGGGAACCACGCTGGACGAGGCCAGAGGAGCTGCTCTGAGGCTGCACAGGGACACACAAAGGGCCTTCTGGAAGTCATCATGAACTCCACTCAGAGCAGTGGTCGCTGGGCTGGCAACCCCGGGATTAAAGTTCTTGAGTAAGCAGGGGCAGCAGACGTTTCCCAGAACCTCGAGGAAGTAGCAGAGGGTGGAGGCGGGAAGGTGGGAAAACCACTCTGTGGAAAGGGAACTCGTCCCAGGGCTGCCATAACAGAGTGCCATGGGCTGGGCAGCTGCAACAGTGGAAACATCTCGTCTCGGTTCTGCAGGCCTGAGCTCTGAGATCAGGTGTTGGCAGACCATGCTCTGCCTGAGACGCTGGGTGGGGTCCGGCCTACCGCCTGGGCAGTACCTGGCATCAGCTGCGTCACCCTGATCTTTACTCTGCTGTGACGGGGCCCTGTCTCTGTGTGTCTTCTGCTTGCCTAATAAGGACAGCAATCATGTTGGGTTGGGACCCACTCAAATGACCTCCCCTTGACTCAGTACCTCAGCAAACCTTGTTTCCAAACAAGGTCCCAGTCCCTGGTCCTGGGGTTAGGACTCAACATATACTTTCAGAGCACAGAATCCAAGCACACAGAGGCTTTGGGGCTGTATCAGGGATGGCTTCTGATTCAATCCAGGAGGAAGAGTCCTCAGTTTGTCAGAAGAGGTGACTAAGCATAAGAGGGGGGAGTGCAGAGTTCTCACCCCACCCGGCATCACTGTGGCCCAAGCCTGCTGGCATGACAGCCCCAAGAGAGAGCGCGTCGGCATTAGCAGCTGTGGCATGTGCCAATCCTGGCACAGGCCGTGGGGAGGCCACCAAGGGACAACCTCTCCCATGAGGCTGGCTTCTCAGATCACCCAGGAAATGTGGGGTCAGCAGAGCCCATGCTGGGGGCAGACAGACAGAGCCAGGTCCTGTGGGTTGTTAGGTCCTAGGGACGCCATGTGGGGGCTCGGAGCCAGCAGCTACACTGTGCCTGCCCTCCCTCCTCCAAACCTCCCCCCGTGGGTGAGTCTGGGGGAGCAGGAATGGACATCAGATGTTGATCCCCAAGTTAACCAGAGGATTGGCTAGTCTCGTATTTCGTCCTGATGTCCCCGCACAGTGGGGAGGCTCTCGGGACCATGGTGCGTGTGAGTGTGTCAAAATGAGTCACAGCTTAATACAGCCAGGAAGTGGCTTCCAGCTGTGTCCACGGAATCCTAGAGTCAGGAAGAGGCACCCCTCGGGACCTGCAAGGATGGAGGGGAGGGGTGCTGGGCCTGGGGTCAAAAAGTGCCACTTCACTATCCCTAGTTCTGTACACTGACAGCAGGTATGAATGTTGTGAAGGATTTTATTGGGCGAAAGGGATGAACATGCTGAATAAGTAAGTAAAGTGTTTGTTTACTGAACAAGCATGCAGGGCACCTGTGTTACAGGACCGTTCTACGTGCATGAGATCCACCCGTGGACGAAGTGTGCTCGTGGAGCTCCGCTGTACCGAAGGAGGGACACACAGTAAAGGACGGTGAGACAAGCAGGGGTGGTGGCAGAAGGGAGCCTGTGCCTTGAGGGAAGCACCAGTGCAGCAGCGTGCAAGGGCGGTGAGGGCCGGCCGAGCCCGGAGACGGCGTTGGGGCCCAGCTGGCCTTGGCAGGGGACTTGGCGAAGTGGGATCTTGTGCAGAGAACGTGGGGGACTGGGGGGCTGGAGGGGGGAAGGGTGGGTGGCCGGGGCCCAGCGGGGGAATCCACGGGAGAGGAGAAGCCCCACGGATGAGGACTGGCGGCAGTGAGAGTGGTAAGATGCTGTGGCGTCGTCACCCGTTTTAAAGGCAGAGCTAAGAGGAGTTCCTGTGAGTGTCAATGTGTGACGTCAGGACAGGGAGGACTCAAGGATGACTCCAAAGGCAACAAAATCTAAGCTTGAACATTTTAGCAAAGAACTGAAAAATGTGAAAATTAACACCCCAAATTTGAAACAAACAAAAAAACTAAAAACAAATTCTAGAATTGCAAAATGGCAACAATACAAAGCAAGAAGTCAGGGAGTGAGCTTGAAGTTTAGTCAGTGGAGGGACAGAGCGGAAGAGAAGTTCCTAAATAGGAAGATGCACGGGGACAAGCCGCCCAGGGTGTGGCTCCGAGTCAGGAAGCACAGGGGACCCGCCCCAGGGTAAGGAGGACGGACAGATGGGGTACTCACAATCCCCGAGGGCAGAAATGAGTCCTCCAAGAGGTGATGCCAGACCTGATGACAGGAATCGATCCACAGACTAAGGAAGCGCCCTGACTGTCCACCAGGACAATGAACGCCATCTTCCCTGGCACAGGACGCAGGAAGGGGAATGAGCAGGAAAGCTGGGCTCTCTTCAAGGACTGAAGGACTGTGATGTCAACGCTCAAAATCTGAGCAAAGCAGCCTGGAGACCAGGAGCGAGTGAGAAATGACACCGTGGGCCCCGAGCGCGCGCGTGAAACACAGACGGTTCCAGTCGCGCAGTCCCCGGCGTGGCCTGTCACCCCAGACCCGCTGTCCAGGAAATGCGGAAGAACCCACGTCAGTAGCAAAGTGACACTGAAGGCAGCGACGCGGAGGCCCGAGGAGCGAAGGAAGGGGCGACGCATCAGGGAATCCGCGCTCGCGCTGACTTCACAGTAGGAAGAGGAGGACGCACGACGGGGTTGGAACACAGCCGGAAGGGCCTGGTGACAAGACCCTGTGAGGTGAGAGCAGCACGATCGGAGTTACAACATTCCCAGGTCCCTCTCCTCTCCTGGGGCAGGACACTGATGCTCCGTGCTGACTCGTTACGGGGCATTGTCGTGCCGGAGGGCAGCTGTTAGGACTGCACACTTGCTCTGAGCGGCGTCCGCCCGGATACGTGACACGTGGTACCCCGTGCACCCCGAGCCTGTCCCCGACGGACGTGGCCGAAAAAGCGCGCCACTTCTCTCGCTGACCGTTACGTCTCCTTAAAAGCGTGGAGGCTCAGACACGAAGACGGAACTGCATGAGGCGCTGGCGAAACCAAACCCAGTTAGAACTCAGCTTTGATGGAAGGCACGGCGTGCTTTGCGAAGCTTGGGCGGGTCAAGCTGTCCCAGATACGGGTCCAACCTGATGCCCAGAAAGGCACTCGCTCGTACAAAGTGGTGAAGAGAAACGAGAATGGGGTGCGGCTTCCCCACCCAAGCGGGATGAGGCTGAAGTACCTGTGAGTCAGAGGGAGGGAGAGGCGAGGGCCTGAGAACGCTAAGAACTACGGCAAATGGGGACCGAGGAGCCTGTCCGCTTCTACACGGGCTGTGACTGGAAGCTTCATCTCCACAGACAAGCGCAGGCCAGCTGCTGGAGCGTGGGGGCCGAGGAGTAACACGACCTGGCTGACGGTCTGGAAGGCTCTTCGGCCACAGCACTGACACCTGCCCACGGGGAGCCAAGTCTGTGGCAGCTGCCTCCCACGTGCGCTGACGGGACCAGCTCCGAGAGGGCGGCACGCCCGCACCTCGGCGCTGCACCGGCGACCCCAGTGCACCCTGCAGAGGGCTCCATCCTTCATAGGATTCTACAGTCCACAGCAGCCGTGTCTGCTGGAGAGGAAACTTAGGGGAGCATTCTTCACGTCACCATCGAACCTTCCGAAAAGTTGCCGTGTCGGCATTGCAAGTGCGGCCGGCAAGTTGGAATAAAAAAGCCACTTTGTTTAGGATTCGTTTTTCTGCAACTGGATTTCTGAGTCATTAGCAGTTCCTGAATATGTGGACTGTGTGACCGTTGGCGAATGGGACAGGAGCTACCTTGTTTGGCACAGACTCACCCCACATTTGCAAGCAAATGTGTCTCACCAGCACCTCAGCAGCTGTGTGTGACATATTAGTCTTGTCTGCCTGAGGCGTGACTCTATATGAAGCCCCACAATGCACCAGTGTTTATTTGTACAATATTGAACATGTACTTCTGTGCATTTTTCTATTTCCATACTCTTTCGTCAAGGAATCCTATTGAGGTTTTTAAAACTTTTTCCTTTCTGTTTTATATGCTAATGTCACTAGAATTGTCAAGACTTCGTTGCTGTATTAGCCAGTGCACTCCTGCCAATAGTATTCCCTGGGTTTAGCACCTCACAACCGACGGTGGCTATAACATCAGTGACCCGTGTGGCAGACGGGACTTGTGAAAAGAACTGGTGAAGCTGTGCCCTTCGCTTCTTCGGAATAATGTTCACCATCGCCGCTGGGCCTATGCTCCTACCACGTTCCGGAAAGAGTCGCTGGACTTGACAAGAAGATCCAAGGAAGCTTGTTATGCCATCAACAGTTTAAGAATAAAACTAAGTAACACACGTTTTACTTTTCTAATTTAGGTAATGTTACACTGTGAATTGCAAATGCAGGTTTGATTAAGAAGCAGAGTGATGATAAAACCCCAAGTGGGACACACACACCACGACCACTTAGACACGTTTTAATCCAATCGCTGAAAGCACAGAGGGAACGCCCTGACGTCAGCCAGGAGAAAACGACGTCACACACAGCGGGGAAACGATACACTCAACGAACGACGTCCCATCAGAAATAATGGAGACCAGGACCCACTGGAACAACCTGTCCCAAGTGGCGAAATAAAATACAGATAAGCAAGGGTTCTGTGTCCAACGGAGCTGCCCTCCAAACAGGAAGGTGAGACAAAGTCACTTCTAAATAAGAACTGAGATCTTTGTCAATAAACTAGCTGTGTTACAGTCACTTCTAGATGGAACTTTCCAGGCTGAAGGGAAATAACAAGAAATGGTAACTATGTCGTAAATGTAAAAGGTGAGAGAGAGAGAGAGAGAAAGTGCGTGTGTATTAATTTCTTTAAAAGCTATACTGCCATTTAAAGCAAGTGTTATAGAGACATATACATGACAATATTAGCCCAGAAGGGGTGGGAGCACGTACTGCTATATTGGTGCAAAGTTTACATTTCACTGGAATCAAGTCAGTATTAATTTGAAGACTGTTTTCATAAGTATAAATTACATATTTTAATCTCTAGAAGGACTAAAATAGTAACAGAAAAATATACCACATATCAATAAAAGTATTAAGATGATATATTAAAAATTGTATTTAACCCAAAGGAAAGCAGGAAATAAGAAAGAAAAGGAGGAGACACAAACAGCAAAATGGCAGACCCAAATCCATTCGTTTAATATTTACATTAGAAATTATCTAAACACCCTAAACAGTAGAAATTACCAAACTGGATACAGAAGACCCAACTACACGTGATCTACAGGACATGCATTTTGAATTCTGAGTGTAACTGAATTTGCGCACGTGTATGTGTATAGATTGGAAATGTAGGTTTGGTTAATATATGCATCAGCAGATTGGAAAAGGACACGCCACGCAGACAGCCAGCCTAGGCAGGCTGGGAGGGCTGTATTGATGCCACACAAAACGGACCATAAAACAAGGAATATCATTAGCGATGAAATGCAGAACGGATGACCAAGAGTGGAAACCCATCAAATCAAACTAGTGCTTTGAAGAGACCCGTTGTAGCTGATAAACCTTTAACTAGACTCATGGAGGGGGAGCAGAATGAAGACACGACCAACATCAAGAACGGGAGGGGCACCACCTTGAGCTCCCCCAAAACGGAAAGCACCAGGCCCGTGCGGGGCCCCTGCTGAATCCTCCCAACGTCTGAGGAAATCCCATCGCTTCTCTGATCTCATCCGAGGGACAGAATCAGAGGGCCCATTCCCTAGCTCACTGCACGAGACCAGATGACCCTCACACCAACTGCAGACGATGACCGAAAACGATAAAGCGCGATCCCTAGTGCACTCGGGCGTGGAAATGCTCCACAGTGTTGCAGCGCATGAGCTCCAACGATATGAACAATACCATCTGCCACAAACAAGTCGCATTCATCCCAGGCACGCAAGGCTGGTTCGGCATTGGAAAAGCAATGAACTTAATCCATGAGATCAAACGAAGAATGAAGACCAATCACATATCCGATTGATAGACACAGAAAAGCATGACAGAATCCAGAACCCATTCCTGATGAACCCTCTCAGCTACCCAGGAGCAAAGGAGACTTCCTGACCTTGCGAACAAACATCTACCAAAACCTACAGCCAACGCCCCCGCTTAATGGTGAGAAACTCGACCATGTCCCGCCGAGATCGAAAACAAGGCAAAGATGTCCCCGCGTCACTGCTTGTCAACGCAGTCCTGATGCTGACTTTTTTTTTCCTGGTTTGAATGATACAAAACTCAGAGACAGCACTGTGAAAGTGGAGGTGCACGGCGCAGTGACGTGACTTACGGGTACCGTGAACCGATTACCAAGCAAGTTTCGTTAGCAGCCATCATCTCACTCAGACGCCAGAAGAAAAGAAGAAAAGGTTTTCCTTGTCAGGAGAGCTCTCAGGACTCTCTCTCTCAACAACTTTCAAATACACCAGTCAGCAGCGTTAACTACGCTCACCATGTGTACGTCGCATCCCCGTATTTTACCACGTAACTGCGGACTTCTGTCCTTTTCTCCAAAATTCGAGAGAAGTCCAACTCCTGAGGTGGAGGCTGGTTGACTGCAAGAGAGATTTTTACAGTAATGGAAACAGTCCCCAACTAGACTACCGTGCGCCAACGCGGTTCCGTGCGTTTGTCAAAACGAATCCAACTGTTCACTTAAAGGGGGTGTGCTTCCGTGTACGCGGTGACACTTAAACAAAGCTAAAGTCAACTCAATAAACGGCTTCTCAACAAAGAAAAAGAGCTGAAGCCAAACAGTTTGAGACAGCAAGCCTGGCTGGCAGGAACTTGTGAGTGACAGGTGGCCCAGCGCAGACGCTCTGCAGAGAGCAACCTGAGCTCTTTCGGGTTCTGTTAGAACCCCATTTACCACAAGAGAAGACAGACACTGGTCAGCGTGCAGCCTGTTCCCAGCAACAGAACAAGCCAGGAACTCAGACCGGCGGCCCCTCACCGCCACCCTGCACCCTCTGGGGAGCAGAGCAGAGTCAGCCCCCCGCCCCCCGCCACTACAGAGCAAACATGGCAGAACTTCCCCACATCCCACATTAAGTATGTATGTGGGTTTAGTTAAATGGCAGGAAACCAGTTGGTAGGATGGTCTAGTTTGTGGACACTTAGTTAAACGTTTATTTATTTCAAGTTTTCAGAGTTTCTCCCACCCACAAATTGCCCCCAATTCTTCCCCGTTGTAGTTGTGAACGGTCTCGGAAACTCCGGGACAGGAGGGCCTCTGGACCTGCCAGGCCTCAAACGCAGAAGGCACTCGCCTTCCCACGCGCTCCGGCTGCCTGGTTAGACGAAGAGGTTTTATTGTTTTTGTTTTTTTTAAGTTTCTATTTCATTTAAGGCGCGGTCACTCCACACACACACACACACACACACACACACCATGGAGTGGGGTGGGCGGGGCAGGTGTGCTGCCACTGTCCCTGGCCACGCACACCTGGGGGACAGCCTCAGGCTCTAGGCCCGCTCCTCCAGCCAAGGCCCGGCTCACCTGGGCATCCATCTGTCTGGTTCCCACGCTGCCTGCCCAGCAGGTGTGGGCGGGCCCGCAGGCCCCGCAGGCCCCGCACCTCGGACCAGCTCAGGTGCTGCCCTTGTCAGGCTGCCCCGTCCTTGTCCCCGCAGAACCCGACCCCCCAGGACTCCTACCTGAGACGTTATGCAAAGGGGCTCCCCCACCCTCGCCCTGCCGTGGGAGGAGGGGAGCAGGGCTGAGAGAGAGCAGCACGCGCTCTCAGCTGGAGCCTGGCTTCCAGGGGGACGGGGG
>PVJL010016477.1:0-20817 GCA_004026885.1 Lyroderma lyra
AAAAAATCTGACTTGAAAGTCAATATATTAAAACTCACACTTAAAAATACATGAGGCAGCTTATAATAATGTCCTTTTCTTATGACAAGGACAAGCAAAAGGTATTGTGGTTAATTACTGAAAGAATGATAAAAATTATATGTATTCTATATTGTCTGTCTTCTTGGAAAGCTCTAAAGTATAGAGATCTTCATCTTTTTTGTTCATTGACCTATCCTATGCATATAAATCAGGTGCTAAGTACATGCTAAATAAATATTATTTTAAATGAATATTAAATGAATTTAAAAATACTGATTTCCATGGCATAATCAAGAAGAACTTGTGAATGGGCTAAAATTTAAGAATGAATTTGAAGGATGGTAGAGTTTGGTTAACTAGTAGGATAAGAGGATGCTTTGAGTGGAAGTATTGGCTTAGGTATCACTGAGCACATTTCATTATTCAAACACTGAGGTCTGGCATATTATATAAACCAGTGGGGAAAACAGGCATTAATCATGACAAATGCTGCCTAGGGGTCAATTAGGAGAGGAGAATGGCCAACTAAATTTAGAAACAGGATTCTGTTACTTTAAGGCTGTTTTCAGTAAAGTGCTTATATTTTATGCATTTTGACTAAGTTGTAAATACGAATACATGTTACTGCTAAATCTTTCAACATGTGTACCTTTAACTATTCACTATTTTTATAACCTTTGAAAAATATATAAATGTGAAATGTACAAGTATTTTTGGAAAGCAACGAGTTTGAAAAATGCATACACCTATGTGAGCCAAACATCAGTCAAGATATAAAACATTTCCATCACCTCTCAAAAGTTCTTATAATGCCATTTCCCAATAAATCCTTGCCATCACTCCACTGTTCTGATTTTTTTTTTCACCATAGGTTAGTTTTGTTTAAGACTTCAAACAAATTAAATCATACAGTGTGCACTCTTTTGTATTTTGACTTTTACCCACGTTGTGGCAAGCACTGTAGTTTTTTTCAGTTTTATTCCTAAGTAATAATTTATTTTATGAACATACCAAACCTTTGTTATTCATTTTCCTCTTGATGGATATCTGGGCTTCATACAATTGTTGACGAGTATTAATAAAATTGATATGAAAATTTTTGAACAAGCTTTTCTATGAATGTTTGCTTTCTTTTCATTTGGTAAATACCTAAGATTGAAACTTCTGATCTTAGGGAAAATGTGTATTTAACTTGTTTAAAACTAGCAGAACTTTTATCCAATATGGTAATACTATGTAAAAATTTTCACCGTAATTATATAAGATTTCTGGGTAATTTTATATTTAATTTAATTTTTTTGTCATTCTGGTGGATATATCTCTAACGTAATTTTTTTTTGGCTTTTTACTAGTGATCTTCAAACCATCTGTTCAAGTATTATGTCTAATTTTATTAAGTTTTTATGTTTCTATTATTGAATCTGAGTAGTTCTTTAGATATGCAGAAAACAGTAATTTTTAAATATATATATTTCATGGAGCATGACTACACATCATGACCTGTCCAGTTAGGACTTCGTGATTAGATCACTCTATAAGGTTACTTTCCATAGAACCACTTTTTTGTCCATACCATGATCATGGTCATTTCTATTTATTTAGTTGTTTTTTTTTGCTCAGCAATATTTTGTAGTTTTCAGTGTGTAGATCCTGTACATAATTTGTTAAAATTCTTCATAAGTATTCTATGGCTTTTGCTGCTTTTGTAAATTTATTTAAAATTTTAAATTATGTTAACATGAAAATATAGTTGATTTTTGTATGTTGACTGTACCGTTCTGCTAAATTCACTTACTAGTTTTAATATGATAATTAATAAATTTCTTAGGATTTTCCATGTAAATAAGTATACCATCTGGTAATAAAGACTATAATACTTATTTTGTAAAGATGAAAAGGTGTTGAGAAATGTGGAGCACAAAATTCTATGGAATGAATTTCTCAGTGAGATTTGATGAGCCAAAGTGATTGTAGTGGAAGAGCAGACCAGACGGGATTTGTAAAATGGCAGTGATGTCTTTGTGTAAGGTTTGTGGACATAAGAAATGTCCAATCCTGTAGAGAATTTTTATGAGTTTATTTGAGCCAAACTCACAACATATGCAAAGGGAGCAAGATCTCAAAGCTCTGCAGAATAACCATTTTGCAGTTCTTTTATGCATTCATAATTAACCAGGGAAAGTAAGGAAGAGTACATGGAATTGGGAGAAAGCAAGGCAGAGATTGAATAACAGGACAGTTAGCAAGATTATGTTCTCTTCTAAGGGTGGTTACACTCTATTTCAAAAGTGTGTTAACCTAGATGCACAGAAATAATGGACAGGACATCTTAAGGCAAAGTAAAGCCTTTTACTAAAAAATTACGTGCTTAGGGTGTGACTACCCACCATGATCTGCTCAGTTTGGAATTTATGATCACATCATCCTGTGAGGTTACTTTCCATGAAATCCCGTTTTTTACCCATAGATTTTAGTTAATTTTAATATTTCAGAGCAAAGTTGTTCCAAGGAATGACAAAATTCAGTGTATGGTTATAGGAGCAAGTCATTGAAGTGGAGAGGAGTACTAAAGTTAGCGATGTCCCCAAACTAAAATATTGATATACAGAAGTTGGAGTCACCCACAGCAATGAAGGGATTTGAAAACCAAATAAAGCAGAGGAGCTCAATGCCAAAATTATTAGTAAAGTTTGGGAGTTCCTAGATGGTCTTAAAATGCACATACAAGGAAAGAAAATGTGTAGTATTTCAAGATTTTCTGAGTATTAAAACAAGAGGTTTTGCACAAAAATAAAAGAATATTAATCTAGACACAGAATTGATATAAAAGTGTACAGTGGAATTTCTTTGTAAGATGTCCATCTATGTAGCAGAGTACACAGAACATGGCACAGATATTACAATAATGTATTTTCAGTTGGAGTATCAATCTTATATTCCGCTTCTCTGAGAATGCTTATAGTTTTCATAATACAATAGACTCTCTGTTAACCGGCACCTGTGGGGATTGGTAGATACCAAATAAATGTAAGCAGACTTTACATTAACCAGAACTCAACCAGTTGGCACTCTAAAGTAGCAAGCAAAATCTTGAGTAACTGGCAAGATTTTTTTGCCTGTTTCTTCAGAGAGCCAGTTGCTTGAGTTTCAGTTAATGGAGAGTCTACTGTATAAATCTTTAACAAGAATTAAGCTGGCTGCAATTGGCATTTTATCTCTAAGGGTCAATTGGCACAAAGAATTGAATGGTTAAAGCTACCAAAAAAAGTAAGAACATGAAAACAAATTTTTGACTGCTTGAATGAAATGCTTATAGGTCTCACGTCTAACATTAACAAGACATTCACAGCAAATTTTTATGGCTAAGGGCATTTCTGCTTTCTCCAGCTGCCTAAATTGCGTCATTCCTCTGAGAGACTCCATTTGTGGCAAGGGAGAGAGATTGGCTGTGTTCACTAAGTGTTTTTTGTAAAGCCAAAGTGTATTTTCTTTCTCAATGTGGCAGTCATGAAATCAATTTCTGCTGTATTTATACCATAAAACGTATTTTCAGTATGTCTGGTGTTAGTAGACCAAATCAGCCTCTAAGCTTCTGTTTGCTTTCCTGAGAAATCAATAAAAGGTAGTGATGGAAATCCCATCTGGACAGATCTTCAACAAAAGTCTAAAAATAGCATTTTAAAAAAGTACAGTGACATAATGTCATCTCTGAATGTTTTAAAGTAACAAGCATTTAGGAGCAACAAATGGAGATCTAGGACAGCTAAACTCATAGAGAACCATGATGAAATCATGATCAAGCACTGGGTGTTAATATCTGAAAAATTATTTCATAATACTGTGGATGACTAGAATCAAGCATGAGAAAATCTTTAATAATTCATATTTAAGATTCTCTTAGGATTGAAAACACATTCTTCCTCTAGAAAATACAAATTCAAACTCTATAATTAATTTAGAAAAAAAGGAAAAAACATTTTTTAATTAAATGTTTAACGTTTATATCTGGTATTATCAATAACTGTAGTGTAATAAAATCTGATTCAAGTAATACTCTGGTTTTAATAAAAATACAAACAAGAATTCAAACACTTCCTTGAAGTATATTTGTACAATGCATTTGTAAACAGATATGTCAACCACAGAATAGGTCTGAGAAGTATATTTACTACCTGACAATTAGAAATACCCACATTTGTTCCTTTCACAATTATTAGCTATACACTACAATCATCTCTTCACTGACAGGATTGTATTTGAATTCTCCATCATTGAAGTTATTTATGAGTTAAGATAGTCTTAAAGTTGTAAGTATCAAAATATAGCCACCTCTCACTTGTTAAAATGACAAGTCTGATTTATGGACCAGTTTTCCAGCACGGAGAATTCCCTTTCTCAGTCTTTGTCTCATTCCTGCAGTCAGTATTCACTACACAAAGTGATCACAATCAAGGAAGACCACATATGTCATTTATAACTGTGGTGTCATGTAATATCTATTGAAAAATACATACCTCATGGCACATAACACACCACAAGACATCACCTTTATGCTCCTTCCTTATTGACCAATTGGCTAGTCATTGGAATGGAACTCAGGCGTTCAGTGAAGAGTACCTATGCAGAATTTCAGGAAAGAAGGGCTATAATGCTCTCATTTAAGTCTTACTAGTTTCTCATTTCATTCCTACTTATTTCTGACATATATAAATTAATATGTTGGATTTTCTCATATCCTCTTGAGAAGAATCAGTTTATATATAAAATTTTGAGCATTATTTAATCAATTTTACTTAATACAACAAATATTGAAAGTGGCATCCAATAATTGCAAAATAAACATTATTTTCAAATGCATATAAAACATTTACCAAAATGACTACAATTTTTTTTTTATAAAGCAAGGGTCAACAAATTTTAAAGTCCTAATATATACGGTATGTCTTCTAACCACAATTAGATTTATCTACAATTCAATATTAGAAACTAAAAAATCCACAAATATTTGGAAATTAAACAATATAATTTTAAATAACCTATGGACCCAATTACAATTAAATTAGAAAATATTTACAAGTAAGTGCTTATGAAAATGTATATCTTATAGAATGTAGCTGACTATGTTTATAGAAAAAAATTTACCCTCCGATGTATATTACTAGAAAAAAATAAAAACTGAGAAATAATTATCTAGGTGTTGACTCCCCAAGATGTTAGAAAACGAATACAGATTAAACCCAAGAAACAATAGGAAAGAAGAAATCATTAAGACAAGTTAATGAATTAGGAGGAAAAAAACCAGAATTGCAATAGAAAAAACAACAAAGTCAAAAAGTGACTGCTTGGAATAAATAACTCTAAGGCTAATGATAAAAAAAAATTGGTAATATCAGTAATATAAAGGAGAGATCATCTTAGATGCCACTGAAAAAAGATAAAAAGTTTGCTTGAGATTTTGCCGGTTGCTTAAGAGTGCCAGTTGCTTGAGTTCCAGTTAATGGAGAATCTACTGTATTATGAAAATTTATGCTATGGAATTTGAAAATTGAGATTAATGATGTTTAATAGAAATTTCTGCAATGGATAAATGTTTTATAATCAGTATTATTCAATATTGTAGACACTGGCTACCCGTGGCTAATGAGCACTGAAAATGTGACTAGCATAACTAAAATCGTAATTTTTTAACGTATTTATTTTTATTAATTTAAATTAAATAGTAAGTCACTTCTATATGAGACTGTGAAGTTTTAGATAAAATGTATAAATTTCTAGAAAAAACTTAACAAAATGAATACAAGAAGAAATAGAAATTTTGAACAATTTATAATTATTAAAGTAATTGAATTTGTAATTTAAAATATCTTTCCCAAAAGAAATTTCCAAACCCCATTGGTAAATCCTTTCTTAATACTAAGGAAAAATTCTATCAGTCTTCCACAAACTCTTCTAAAAACATATATATTTTAAAAATGTTTCTCAGACCTTTTTATGAGGCCACCATAATCTTGATTTCAAAACTTTCAAAGTCACTCCAAGAACAGAAAATTGAGGTCAATCTCTCTTATAAACAAACATTAAAAAATCTAAACAAAGTAAAAGCAAATAAAATACAGTGATATATTAGAAGGATAATACATTATGACCAGGCAGGTTTTATTACAGAAATAAAAGATTAGTTTCACTTTTGATAATTAATCATTGCAATTCAACAGTTTAAAAGAAAAATAATCATCTCACCAGTTACTGAAAATTATTTACATCTATTCAAATACCTAACAAAAACCTAATAAATAAGGTGCAAAATTTTCAGAAAAGCATTAACATTATTGAGACGAATTAAAAAAAACCTAAATAAATGTAAAACTAGCTTATATTTATTGATCAGAATACTCAATAATGTAAAGAAGTAATGTCTCCTTAACTTTATTTTTAGCTTTATTTCAATCCCATTTGAAATACCAACAGAATTGGAAGGAGTCTGGGCAAGGGTTCTACCGACTACAGCCTATGGGCCAAATTTGGGTGTACTACCTGTTTTGTAAGATAATTTTTATTGAAACTCAGCCACTCCCATCCTTTTACATATTGTCTATAACTGCTTCAAGTTATAACAGCAGGCTTGAGTAGCTAATGCAATTTCTATGTGACCCATAAAATAGAAAATATTTTCTATCTGTCCCTTTATAGAACAACTTGGCCAAATCTTGGTCTAGACAAACTTAAAGAAAAATACATTTGGGGGACATATACTACTGAGTTTCCAGACATTATAAAGTAGTTACGTAGTTAACTATTTTTATTGTAGAGTAATGTGATGGACAAAAAGATAAGATACATAAGCCAACGGAACAGATTAGAGAGTTCAGAAACAGAACACCAGAGTATTGGGATCAGCATTATTTTCAATGAAGGTGTCAAGTCAACTACCTGAGATTAACGTTCACTCCTATCTCATGCACAGAGGCATTGTAGATCTAACTATGAAAAGTCAAATGGTATAGCTTGTAAATGATATTTTCATAACTTTTAGCCATATGAGAGGAGGCACAAAACATGACGAACAAAGGAAATTAAAATTAGAAACTTCTCTTCATCCCAAACACCCTTAAGAAAATAAAATGCACAGCCACAGTGAAAGAAAATGTTTTGATGTACACAATTAATAAAGCAAACATATTAGAATTTGTAAAGAATCTCTAAATACAACTGGGCTTCCAGTTTCAACTCTGACATGCACTGAGTTTGTAAATTATCACTTCCATCCTTATAAGAACAAACTGGATAATCTGACAACTCTTCTTTGACCCATCAAACAATTAAGTTTTCAAGAAAACCACCACTGCAAATCCAGAAAGTTCAGTTCAAGATCTATTACCCAGAGTAGGAACCACAGGAGCCATAAAGTGGTAGGAGCACTTAAATGATAAATTTGGTGTATTGCTGAAGGCTGAGTGTGGACTGACATGAGAGTGACAGTGAGAAACTCCTGTCGGCCTCCACCCTTTTGTCTGCTTTATCTCCAAAACCTCACCTGGTTCTCACTGGGAATATCTGAGAAATCCTCTCTTGGTTATGAAAGAAAGAGGGGGAAAAGTAATCTTTGCAAAATATTCTCAGTGCCTTTTCCGTAACAAAAGGCTGTTCTGTAGGGAAGAGTATTTTCCAAGCCTTATCCTGTCAGGGGGAAGGGAATTCTTCCCCATCGATCTCCCTCTAGCACTCCTGCCTCTCCAAAGGAAGGAGTAGAGGGCAACAAAACAGTCACAGATGTTAAATTTTCAAGGAAATAGATTGAGAATGTTGCAGCCAGTGAGGAAGTAGGCATTTTGGAGAAAAAAAGTTTATCTCTGGTGAATTTGTGAAGGTTACAGCCCAGAGACACAGGCCCACAGAAAGAATAAAGATTTGGTTGAAAGATTATAGAATGGTCCCCTCACCCACACTTACCATTTATAGAGTACTCCATCACATTTATGGGCTATTATTCCATTCCACAACCACAGAATGCATTTTTCTCAAGTCATGTGAAACAATCATTCATATAGGCCATAAAAATATCTTAACAAATTTAAAAGACTAGAAATCATACAAGTTACATTCTCTGACCACAATGGAATTAAACTAGAAATCAGTAACATCAAAATAGCTGAAAAAATCCTAAATATTTGGAAATTAAACAATAAACTTCCAAATAATCCAAGGGTCAAAAGAGTCCCAAGAGAAATTAAAGCATCCCCATAAAGAAATAAAAAGCAAATGCAAGTTGAATTTAATAAAGAGGGGAAAAGTCTTGAACAGGCCACTGCATAAGAAAAGATTTCCAAATAGCTGATAAGTATGTGAAAAATTGCTTAACATAGTTAATCATTAGGGAAATACAAATTAAAATGATAAATTTTAATAAATGACAATTCTAGGTTGTTAGAAAAACGAGTCATCTGCAATGTGACTAGACTATAAGCTCATACGACAGCTTTGGAAAACTGGCAGTATCTGAGCCAAACCAAGACATAATCTTCCTCTATAGTAAAAAGCAATTCATAACTGAACTGTGGCACAATGGTACAATGAACATAATTAACATAGAAATGAACAAACATGGTACAAGCAAAAACAGAAGTGAATCTCACAATCAAAAACCTGAAAGACTTGACCCCCAAATAATCCAAGCTGTATGATTCTTCTTAGATAGATTTACAAAAAGGTAAATCTAATTCTTGATGCTAGAAGGCAGAACAGTGGTTCTTTGCGGAAAGAAAGAGTAGGGTGATGGGGGTGCAAAATGGGCAATACTGAGATGCAGATGATATGTTGTACCTCAACTTCGTTGCTTGTTACATGGATATCTTCTCTTTGTGACAACTCATCAACTTGTACACTTTGATTTTTTGTATTTTCCATAGCGTGATTCATTTCAATAAAAAATTTTGTTTAAAAAATCGAAGATTAAAATACCCAGTTTCATAGTGTGGAATATGATTCTTCTTGTTCCAGCACTTTTGGCTTCATACCGCTGAAGTACTCTTATTCTTTGCATCTAAGACATTAATATGGCCTTAAAATATTTAAAAAGCTGTTTTAGCAGACTTACTTTTTTGTAAAAAAAAATAGTCGTTCATGTTGGAAGTTTGACCTACATTCCAAGAAGTTATGTAATTTCCTGTCCGATAGAGGAAAGTTCCTTGTTTCAATAATAAATGACCTCTCTACGTCCTCTACAGTATTAGAAAAACATCCTTCTGTAAATTTTTTTTTCAGGTTTTCAGTTTCTTTTCAGGGTTACTGATGTTGTCCAAAGTCAGAAAAGGGAGCTGGAATTCCTGTCCTTGGATTTGATGGTTGATTGTAAGCTCACAGTTGCTAGCTTAACTGCGTTAGGTTTCTGCTTACAGGTGTACCTTGTCCACTTTAATGCATTAGTAAAGCTGACTATTCCATATTCTTAGATAAAGTTATTTTTTAGTCCATAAAGCAAATAGGAAAGTATAGAATTTTAAGTCAAATTGCAATTCGCTAAATGTTCCTGATACTTGATAGTTAGACCATTAGAAGCGAGTGTACTCATTTATTTTAGCTAAAGGATTTTCTTTAGGTAGCCCACAACAAATTGCATTCTTGCGTTATTATGTAGTTACTTGAATTCTAATTCAAATTGCAAATTCAAACAAGAATTCTTTTTATTATTTTAGCAACAAAATGATCCAGGTTTTAAAAAAATCATTTTGTACTATTTTAGTTAACTAGTAACTATAACGTTCATTTTTAATAGGAAAAGAAAATAATAGTTATACACACTGAATGCACTGATTTATCAAGGAACTTTATTTCTCTAGAAAAAATCAGTTAATAAAAGATCAATGATCTGAAGAGCACCAGTTTTATATCTTATATTGTAAAGCTAAAAGGAAAAGTGGGAACTGTGTTTTATGATTAGGGGATGTGGAAATTTCTCATGCTATAATAATATAGTTTAGGGGCATCAGAATATATATGGGTATTTTTAGCAAAAGATGTATTACAGTCTTTTGGGCTGCAAACTGTACATGGAAGAGTGTTAATTGTATCAATTTTGCCAGCTTTCTTCCATTCAATCAGTCCCAAGCATTAGCTAATTTATATATTGGTGAGCCAAGAACTACCTCACTATATAATGGTCCACACTAGTTTTTGCTTTTATTTTTTTCTTCTTGCAATTTTAAAGCCATTTCCCAAATATTTATCTTCCCCTTTTCCTTTCAAATTAAAAATAAGTTTGGATGACTCCTGTAAAATGGAGAAAGAGGCAGTATTGAGTAATGGAAAAATGAAAAAGCTTGGAATTTGGAAGCTTGGCTTCTAGTCCTGGCATTACCCCTCAGAACTTCTTTGGTCACATCAGTCTTTCTGAGTCTCAGTTTCCTCATTTGTAAAACGTGGATAATAACTCCTATTGCACTTACCTCACTGGTTGTTGTTAATAACTGAAGTAAATGTGAAAGGTCTATAAAAACCCATTACATAAATGTAAGGTATTATTGTAACAACTACTTTCTGTGTTTATTGGGACTAGATTTCTATGATGATGTCCCTGTACCTGACTCAGTCACTTGACTTACAGTGAATTTATGTTTTGTGAATCTGAAAACTTGTAGAATTTATCCAACATTGTAACTTATAGGGGCTATTTAAAGCTTTAGAAACTGAGGAAAACATCTGCCTTATTTGGGTGAAAGTGGTTTGCAAAGACTACCAAATCAGTTTTAGATAGTTGTAGAATTAAAGAGAAAAAAAAGGCAGGGGGAGGCATCTCCCAAGAAATCCCAATCACTGGCAATCTCTGCATATTTAAATGAATTAGACTGCAGCAGAGGGGCTATTCCCTGTAAATGTGCTACCAGGGGCACTCAAGGCCATTTGCTGAAAGATACTGGCTCTAGTTCAGTTACTTCTAAGCAACTTCCAGCTCTTTTTCCCCATGACCTTACAATTTGGCTCCTCTTGCTAGTCGGCACCATTCTTCCAGGCTCTCCCTTCTCCAGACTGTAGCAGTGCTCCCCACCCTTCTTTGCTTGTCCTTAAATGCCAAAGCTTTGAGGTTGCCAACAGGCAAACACAGCCCAATCCTTCCCCCAGTGGCTGCATTTGACTGCCTCGAAGCCTTTGTTGCATTTATTGGACTTGGAGACACAGGATAAAGAAAACTTATGAGAAGGCTCCTGGAGTTTAAAAGTGGGCTGACTCGTGTGCTCTAGGTCACACTGACCTTTTGGAGTCCTGAAAACTTTCTCTGACCAGTTGCCAGCAGCATTATCAGAGATGTAGCAATCCATACTTCCCAATAGATTGTTACAGTCCCCACCCACAGTTGGAAATACAGCCTAAATGATCACAGAAGCACCCTGAATTATATGTGGCTCTCTGTGGTAGGACACTAGGTTGGTCCAGTCACTCTACTTAAGGATTTCCTGAACTAGTCAAGAGGATTTATATTGTAAAATGGAACACATTGGCATTTTCTCAATTATTTACACGTTATGCATCAATTATTATGTTAGATTTCATATATTTCTAAGTTACATTTTCAATGCTAACTTCAAGTGACTCCTAATGTGTTAGAGAACAGTGCTGAAAATTGCGTGTGGAATATTGGCAATAAGGAGCAAGGAGGGGTGCAGAACGGTTGCCCAGAACATCACTAGTAACATGTTGGGCAGGATTTTCCCTCTCCTCCTCAAGAGGGTGTGATATCCTGCTCAGCCAATAGAGAAATAGTTTAACAATACTGAAGCCAGGGATCTCTGAGAAATGCTTTCAATTCTCCACATTGGTCTTAGCAGCAACATTTCTATATTAACATTCATTTCCATTAGCTCACCTCATTTACTGATGTGAACATAAAGAAAATATGTCATGTTGCTCATATTAATTAGTATGTAGTTCTATTTGGTTACCGAATGCTTTATAATGTGATCCATATTTTAGTTTTGTAATCCCTCAAAATATTTATATGTATATTTTTGTTCCAATTTTAACATTTTTTAGTTATTCCATAGCTCTATGGCCTTTGTGTACATATGTCAGTGCCACTATAAGTGGTAAGGATTTCCAAAATGCATTTTTTTTCTAATAGTTTGGTTTTCATAATTTTTTATTTAGATGTAAAAAACTGAGAAAGTGACTTCTTCTGCATGAGTCGGACACTTTCACGTTCCACTCTGGTCCCTTCCTTCTCTGGCTGATTTTTATTCATCTTTAAAACCTTAAGTGATATAAATGTCCTTGTTTTAGGGAAACGTCCCATAAATCCTAGGACTTGTTTAGGTCCTCCAGTAATACACACACATAGCTCCGGTACTTTAAGCTCATATCAAATTATACCATTCTTAGTAATGCCAATTTGTGTAATTGTTTGCTTAAGTTTAATGGCTTCATTTCTGGACTTTAAGCTCTATTAGGGCAGGTGTCATGCTTGTCTTGAACATTGCTGAATTTCCTTTGCCTGATGGAGTACCTGGCTCTTGTTAAGAGCTTAAAAATATTTTTATGAGCAAAGAATAAATAAACCAGCATCTCTCTGGCACACAATTCCTTGTGCACCTAAAGCATACAATCCTAATGAAACCTGGAATAAATTCAGAAACATTTCCATCCACTAGTTGAATAGGTGTCGAAGCAACAGAGGTAGGAAAGTCTGCTCTCTGTATCTTGCTTCAGTTCACAAAGTTTGTATAATATATTATTAATTCTCCCTACCTTTTCAAGCTAATTTCAGAATCAGAGGCTGTGTACAGAAGATCTGTGTTTTGTACTTCTGGACCCCTTTGATGAACCACCTGCTAGCTTTAGGTCAAACATCGAACCTGGCCCTAAGACACGGTGGTATTTTCAGTGCTCAGTCAGGTCTACCACCATAGTGTTTTTTATTCAGTTTCTTATCTACTATTCAGAAGCAAATTATCTAGTAGACACACTCCTCCCATTGCTTGTAGAAGCTGTCAATAAATGTAGAAACTGTAAAGGATGGAATAATTTTTAATTTTTCACCATTTTAATTAAAGAGATTACTAACAACCATGCTCTTTTAAGACCTGTTACACATATTAAGCATTTGTCATTCTATTATAACTACTCAGTTACACTGAGGCGGCCATCAACTGAGCCCACTCGCTCACCAAACATTAGAATATGACCAAAAAAAAAAAAAAGCAAATCAAAGACAGCATATTCTTTGAGCCATTTTATTGGACAATAAAGAGCCGTTTCAATGACAATGTTCTTTTGCTGTAGTGGAAACAGATTAACACCACATTCCATCATAATTTCTGAATTAAGAAGATATTTTGTTGTACATCTACAAAGTAGGATTCTTGTTCACTCTCTTCCATAAAGACATGATACAAGAGCCTTAAAGGCCCCAATGGTTATATTATCTTTAACCTTTGACCTTTAATTTTTTCTAAAAAATGCAAACAACTCAAGGTCAGTTTATTTATCCCAAGTGTCATTGTGATTTGTTGTGAATATATGTTTTTGGAAGGCATGCTTTGAGCATAATAAGAACATTCAATAATTGTTGACTAACAAATAACTGTAATCATCATAGTCTTTATACTTACTTGTTTTAAAATTATGGGACTTGGACATTGATTTTAAATGTTTGGTAAATTTTTGTTTCCTTCACCACAGTGCTTGTGCTATCAGAATGAACACGTAGCAGAACTTTAGGGACAACTGCCAAACATATGGTGTCCACAACCAGTCAGCATAACCTTTGGAATGCTAATTGCAAAGAGGAGCCAAATGAAAATGCTTAATAGCACACATATGGCCAGTTGAGGGTTTCCTAACACTGACTTCTTTAAGGCCTGTAACTATCTTTGTCATGTAGAAGAGACAAATTTTAATTTTTCAAGAAATACCATGATTAAACACACTTTTTAAAGTTTATGTAGTTTTTAAAATATGAAAGTAAAATGCAATTTTTACAAATTTATTAAACCTAGAATGTGCCTTTTCCAAAACGATGTGCTCTAAAAGTGTCTGCTAATTACCCTATTCATTTTTAGCCTGAGGCTGCCAGAGTTAAGGATGCAATCATTTTCCTTGAACTAAATACATAATAATTCCATGAAAACAGCTGTCACAGCAGCATAAATCTAATATCTAAGTTAATGCTGCATTTGTTTTAAGCACTAATCATGGAATCAAAACTTTTCAGCTCGAAATATGCTAAAGATCACCTTGTTTAAATGCTTCATTTCACACAGGAGAAAATCGTGATACACAGACGTTATATGACTTACCCAATGCTCACAGCTTGGACATGGCTGAACCCAAACTGAACCTGTGATTTCATTGCAAAATCCCAGTGTCTTTTTTATTACCTGACTCTGTCACACAAAATTTATTCTTCTATAAAAAGAATTTGAGTGGCTCCTTAAGATTTAGTCCAAGTGACCATTTTCTCAAGAACAAAACTAATCTAGTTTTGGTCTTTTGTTCCAAGGTCTTTTTTTGGTTCCCTGTTTGCAGTGTTTTCTTTCCATAGAGTTCATCTTGCTTCTTTACATGAAGCTGGCCCTTCCAGGTACTCTACTATCCCACTATAGAGCAACCATCTATTGAGCCAGCCACAGTATGAACCTTTCCTCTCCTATCTGCTCTCCCAAATCATTGTTTCTAATCTCATCACAAACCTGGAGACTAAGTGAATTAAGATTAGCTCCAGAGTCTATGGTCAAATTTAAAAGGTATAGTTCCTTACTCTGTGATTTGCCTCATGTATGTGGTAAATTCATAAAATTCCACCTATGAAGTATTTATTCAAATATTTCTAATTACAGGGTTTTTCAGTCAATCACTGAATATTTAATAATATTTAGCATTGCTTTAGCTGCACTTCTAAATGAAATGAAACATTTGTGGCATTTTTATAGTATCTCGTAGTCACAGTACTGATTTATGGACTGTGATTTTGGATGATGAAGAATATTTAATACATAGCCTAGTTGTTTGATGTTTTCCTCTTTAAATTGGTCAACTTCTTAATTGCTCAGACCACATTTATAAACGTCAGGATAAAGCTAGCATTTTTTGAAAAACCTTGCTTTTACAGGCATACTTTTTTAAAAGTTGAATCTCTAAGAAACATCTTAGGAAGTTCTATTGTCATCTTCCTTTATGCACTTGCTGAAGGGAAGGGAATAATGATAATAATTCACAGGTAATTTTAGTGATAGAAAGGGACTCAGGCACCCCTTGGCACTCATCTTACAATGAAGTCACTGAGTTACAGAAGGTAACTGCTTTGTCGACTACTCAGAGCCATTTAAGTTTCAGGGAACTTCTGGGCTGTTGGCAGCATAATTTTCTTATTGATCTCCAAACCATCATTAAATTCTACGAACACTTTTGAGTTGATGGTTTAGAGGACATTTTTGTGGAATCAGCGAAAAGATACTTAAGGTGGGGCACACACAGACATAGATTAGTAAGTGCAGCATTAGGGTGAATATTACATAATACTCGTTTCTAAAATATACTAGAAGTAGATGATCCCTGAGAAGACTTGGTAAGATATATCAGAGCCTCCAAGTACATATAAAAGTAATGATACTGTCTCCTATTACTTTTCCTTTCCTCAGCAGTAAGAAATTGTTGTATCTAGCCCTTATTATTCTCACTGTGTGGTCCGAGCTCACCCACTCTCTGCTACCACCCTGACCTGGAGTTGACAGAATACAACAAGGTACTCTCTCAGTGCTGAATCAGAAATAAGTTTCCCTTGTGCACCTTTTACTTCTATTCTGTGAAAGAAAATACCATTCCTGGATTCTGACCCTGATGTCTAGTTTTGTCAGCCTATTACCTGGACTCCTTATTGCCTACCTCATCTTTGTTTCTGCACTTTACTTGCCTGGGATACCAGTTCTGTCCTTCTGCATCTCTCGATTCTCCATAATACGTAACCTAACTCTCATCCTTAGATACTCTTAGTGTCACCTGTTCTGACCATCCTAATCCCACAGTGATTGATTTACTTGCTCTTTATATGTCTCCAAACTGTATTAAACAGCCTAAGCTGCACAATAAATTACCTGGCCACTAAATATGTGATGTATAGTAACTTTGCATGTGTGCATAAAGTTACCTGGTTCTAGAAAAATGTATTGCCAATTCCTGACTTTATTTTGTTATTATAACAGAGATGTGTAACAACACTGCTTTTGGGGAAGCTAACTCTTCCTAACTATGTATTCGGTGAAGTTCCTCCATATACTAGCAAAAAACTTCTTCCCCTAGATTAATTATTTTAACAAGTCATTGATACTGGGCTATGTACTGGACAGGGTAATGAGAGGTTTAGTATTGATTAAATTGCCTCTGTGTTCCATTGAATTTTCGAGGATACTTCAGAGCTTAGTTCTCAAAAATGTAACTGCTTAAAGTTTTAACCAACTCATTTTGACAAAAACAGAAATAATTTTAGCAGGAAAATTAGATGAGGTACTGAAGTATGAGAAATCTAAAGTTTGGCTTTTAAAAATATCAAAAGTTTAATATAAGCTTTGGAAAAAAACAAATGTGCTTAGACAATATATGAAATTACTAGCAAAAAATAAAAAATTGAAGTTTTACTAAGATTCATCATGAATCATATACTGGCTCCTACTATACCACAAAATCCCTCTTCCAATCCCTAAATTTGCTCTATCTTAATTTATAACCTCATGGTTATCTTAAAGTCTCTAATAATTTTCTTTTCATGTGTCTTACAAATTTTTAAATTTTGTGCTAGGTATTTTATGTAAAAATAAAACAGTAAATAAAATAGGAAACACCATCCAGCTCATTTTGTAAGGCCAATATCACCCTGACACCAAAACCAGACAAAAGACATCAGAAACAAAACAAAACAAAAACTGCAAAGCTGGAATCGATCCCGGGCCACCATTTTGAGCATGCCGAAGCCTAGCCACTACACCCCCAGGGAACCCTGGTGTTTTGGAAGAAATCTTTGCTAAAATCCAAGACAGGAAGATTTGTCCATTTGTTCTCAGAGTTGAATAGTTTTAGCTCTTTGATCCCTTGATCCATTTTGAGTTAATTTTTATATGGTATGAGGTAAGATAAAAGACCTTACAACAAAACATACAGATGGAGAAACAAATTACTACAGTTATTTATCATATGGCCCAGAACTTCATTTTGGGGAGTAAAGTCAATTGGACAGAGAATTCTGCCTTTAAAGAAATTGTTCTGCAACTTGAGAAGAATCTTACTATGATCTAATAAGAATTCTATTTTGGCATTACTTGTCTCTGTCTTTCAATGTCATTTAAATAGCAAATTCCAAGTGAAAAAATACACAAATAATATTACAACTCGATAATAAAAAGATAAATAACTAAATTTTAAAAACAGAGGATCTCAGATTTATTTCTCTAAGAAAGATATAAAAATGACGAATAAACATATGAAAAGGTGTTTAATCATTGCATGGAAATGCAAATCAAAACCATAGTAAATAGTTCTTCATACCCATAAAAATGGCTAGAATCAAAAAAGTCAGATAATAACAAGTGTTGACAAAATTTTTGAGAAATTATACATGTACACTATTAGAGGAATTGTAAAATGGTGCAGCTACTTTGAAAAACAATCTAGCAGTTTCTCAAACTATTAAACATAGAGTTACCATATGACATGGTGATTTCTTTTCGAGAAAAAAGATAATGTATGTCCAAACAAAAACTTATACATGAATTCTCATCACAGCGTTACTCCCAATAGCCAAACAGCTCACGTGTTCATCAACTGATAAATAGGTACACAAGATGTGGTATATCCATACAATGTAATATTATTCATTCATAAAAATATTAAGTAGCAATGCATGTCACAAGGATGAACCTTGAAAACATATTCTTAGTGAAAGAAGCCAGTCACAAAAGACATACTATAGGATTCCAATCATATGAAATGTCTGTAACAGAAATCTATAGAGACAGATAGTAGATTAGTGGTTGCCTTGGTCTGGGAAGAGGGATGGGAGGCAGGGGTAATAGCTGCAGTACCAGACTTCTTTTTAATATGATTAAAACGTTCTAAAATTGACTGTGATGGTTGCACACATTCATGGTTATATTATACCCAAGCAATTAAATTGTACACTTTAAATAGGTAATGTGTACCTGAATATGAATTATATCTTAATAAATCCGTTAAGAATGCAGTAGAGACTAATGTAAATTAAATTTACCTCCTTGAAGGACCATACTCCTTCTCATCAGACCTCTAGGTGAAAGCTTGAGTCTGAGTCTGAGCTGGGTTTTGTTATCACTTCGGTTTGATTCAGTTCCTACTGGCTTCAAATGTTTTGATGGCACTGCTGGGACTTTGTCTTCAGAGTCTTCAGTCTAAACACTGATGAGGTTCCCAAATTGTGCTGCTCCTCATGGCTGAGAGGCTTGTTCTCTGAATTGTGACATGTATCTCCTTGCTTTATACCCTGAAGCCACCTTTTTTCTGTTGCTGAGGAACTGTCTTTGCTCTACAGTCCTGCCCCTGGTTTTAGGAAGTCTGTTCTTCTGCCATGCCCGTGGCCTTCGGAAATCAGCTGAAAACTCTATACTGTGAGCAGGCAGAGACTGTCTTGGAGGGATTTCACTCAGTTCTCTTGCCTCATCCTAAATCTGCTGAGTTAAGCTTAGAATGCCAGGGGGAAACAAGGGTTCTCTTAGCTCTCCTATCCCTCCTGTAATGTTCCTTAGTTGAAAGATTGTCATCTGAGAGTTTGTCACCGAGTGGAAAAACTTTCTTTTTCCACTCCTATTTTCAGCAGTCAATAAAGGTCAGAGGGAAATGATTGGCAGCTGTGCAGTCTTGCTCCATGTCTCAGGCTCTGATGGAATTTAAACTGCTATGCCAGCCCACATATAGCCATTAGAAATGTCAAGAAAAGCTGGTTTCCCCTTATTCCCATCTATTGAGGGTTCCTTCTTTCCCCTCCATGTCAGTTATAAGAGACCTCTTCGCTCTTTTTTATTATGAAGGACTTGTCACTCTGGATTTTAGTTGATTTATGTTGGTTTGTATTCTCTGCTTCCTAAACAGTTTTTAAAAATCTATAATTATGTAGCTTTTCTAACCTTTGGTTTTAAAGGGTGAGAGCGACAGTTTGGCAACTTTCAACTTCTGAACTGGAAATAGGACTCCTAATAAAAGTTGAAAGGAGAAAAGCAAGTTACAGAAAGGTTTTTCAGTATATATTGGGCATTTTCAAAGCTTAGTCCCTATATATAGACCCTAAGTTAAAAAAACAAACAAACAAACAACAAAGTACTCATGTCCCAGATTTTCTCATTTCAGCTACCTCTGTCTCCCTGATAAGAGTCTCATAATTCAAGCATGATTCCTACCTTAATATATCAGGAAAGTATAAACAGGAAGGTACCCATAGCCAAAGAAGGCCCCCAGAGCTGTGTGCGTGAACTTACCAACCTTCTGAAGCACTGTGCAGAGGAGACCTCTGCCAGGAAGTATTCAATAGAGTGGAGATTGAGTCACCTTTCCTACCTATTGTAGTAGAAAATGGTCAGGCCCAAACATGCAATAAAAACTAGATCATGGAATTATGTAACTTTTCTTCAGTAACAAAACCTCTTTATATAGCAAAAGGATTAAGCTTTAGGTACCACATGCCCCTTTCCATACCACTCTTATAAAATGCACAAGTCTATAGACTGGAGTCTTTTCAGATGAAATATTTCTTCTACCTTATTGTCTAAAATTGACCAATAAATTTCGAGTGTTCCTCTATAAACAACCAAAGATCAAACAAGGAGCTGAAGTACCCACTTGTATCCTAAAATCAAGATTCATCCTAAATATATATATTTGAACTGCCAGAATGCTGCCATCTCCATTCATTTTGTTGAAAAATATGAATTCCTTTTGGTTGAGACCAGACATGGGTGTGGTGAAAGTAAGGCTGAGAAAAAGCCTTTAGAGACAAAAGCATTGAGAGATAACTTTTAGCTGATGCTTCAAAAGCACAAAGATTTTTATCTCATATGAAATATATTTAAAATGGAAGGACCATGATAATACAAAACAAGATAAAATTTCAAAAACTACGATCAGGTGTGAATATTCCTTTTAATGCAGAGCATTTGCCAATTATTTTAATATCAATCAAGTCTATTTGCAAAAGAATAATTTTAATTACATGTTGCAAAACAAATTTATTTTAAGGCAAGCATTGAGTCAAACATATAATCAATAATAAAAAACAAAAACACCAACACAAATATCAACAACAAAACACTCTTCGTTCCAAGCTTCAGTTAGTTATATCTTTACCAAAAATGTCAGGCGACATACTTGCCCAATGATATGACGCTACTAGCGTAACTGCATTTAAGGCATCAATCTAAGAAATTGTATGAGGTTGATTTTTCCAAAATTTCAACTACAGGTTAATATTTCCCTCCTGTCCTCAAAGGCAAGGGAAGTAAAAGCAAAAATAAATGAATGGGACTATATCAAATTGAAAAGCTTCTGCACAGCAAAAGAAACCATCAACAAGGCAAAGAGACAGCCAACTGAATGGGAGAAAATATTTGCAAACAACGCATCAGATAAGGGTCTAATATGTAAAATATATAAAGAACTAATACGACTTAACAACAAAAAAACAAACAACCCAATTGAAAAGCGGGCAGAAGAACTAAACAAACACTTCTCCCACGAAGAAATACAAATGGCCAGCAGACATATGAAAAAATGCTCATCCTCATTAGCTATCAGGGA
>PVJL010016478.1:0-20790 GCA_004026885.1 Lyroderma lyra
GGGGCAGGGGGAGCGAGCGCCCGGGGAGCAGGAGGCTGTGGGGAGAGCAGGGAGCCGTCAGGGAGAGACGGGGAGCTCTCCGCCCCACTTTCATGACCACAGCGTTAAGACAGAAGCGCCCGCCGTTTCCCATGCCCTCACGCTGCTGAGCCGTGCATCCTCTGCCCTTAACCCCCATGCAGACCCTCATCGCTGCCCACCCCCGGCCCCACGCAGACCCTTGTCCCTGCCTGGGACCCGCCCCACTGGTGGCCACTGGGCACTGACCCTCAGTGTTACTTCCTGGGGACCGGTGTCCTGGCCCCCCAGACTGTTACTGTTCCTCCCTTAGACGGTTTCAAATCGCCCTCATGGCCCTCGTCGCAAGTGTAATGAGCAGGCTGACCCATCGCCCCGTTCTACATGGGACAAAACAATGGTCCTATCCCGTTCGAAACGGGACGTCTGGGCAGCCTCGTGGTTGTGGGTAACTTGTTACGGGTCTGTTAGACATCTGTCCCTTGGCCCTGATTCCGAGCTCTGCGAAGGCAAGGACAGTGTCTTCGCGGCTCACTGTTACCCACCTGGTACCCAGTACCGGGCCAAGAGCACAGTCAGCCTGCGTTAGGGTTTGCATCCTGCCTCCTGCCCCGCCCCCAAAGGACATGTTGGAGTCCCAAACCCCGTCCCTTAGAGAATGACCTTATTTAGGGATGGGCTCACGTTCAGGTGAGGTCAGTGGTGTGGGCCCTGACCCAGTATGACTGGTGTCCTGATAAAGGGAGATGTGGGCACAGGCACACACACAGGGAGGATGCCACGCGAAGATAAAAGGCAGAGAGCTCCAAGCCGGAGCGCCGATGACAGCCTGCGGCCACCAGAAGCTGAGAGCCACCCGAGCCGGGGCTGGTCACGGCCTCGGGAGGAGCGGGCTCTGCCCGCCCCGTGGTCTCAGGCCTCCCGGTGTGCGGAGCCAGGAGACCGTCGTTTTGGTTGTTTCTCAGGTTGGGGTCTCTGTCGTGGCAGCTCTGGACGACTAACAGAGTGCCCAGTGACTGCCTGTGGACGCCAGGAAGGGGGAGGTGACACGTGGCATCCCACAGCACCGTCCCTTCCTTGGATGAGGGCTCAGTCAGTGTTCGTGGCTGCCGCGGTGTGTCCCGGGCACCGTGTTGTGTGTCTCATCCTCATTGTTCGTTTCAAAGCCCAAAGAGTTGTAGTCGCCGCAGTTCTCAGGGAGCACCCAAATGCCGGGACCTCCCAAGGGAGCTGACGATGCTTTGCCCCCGACCTTCGACCTGAGAAGAGGGAGTGGGGCACAAGTCGTGGTGTCCCTTGAGACCACGCGTGACACCAGCTCTGAGCGCAGAACCTCAGGCGTCACATACCGTAGGGCCAGCATGGCGTTGCACGGGGAGGCCTGTCACCTGTGCGTCTGCGATGGTCTTGTCACGCACGGACTGGTCCCTGGCTGGCTTTGCTGCCGCTGGGATTCTGCCACCAAGTGCCACTGCAGAGTTTTCAGTTTGTACAATCCCGTCACTGCCAGGAACGGAGACCTGCTGTGCGCTTGGGGGAAGTACGGCAGCACCGCCGCTGTGGTCCCCTCCCGCCGTCCCCAGAGTTAGGTCGCACGTCCTCACAGGGAAGGCCGCAACTCCGTGCTCTGCACGAATCACGGCACGTTTCCCGCACGGATGCCACTGTCAGCAGGGAGCTGGCGTCGACCCCGCAACGTGCCGTCTCCCCTTGATTCCAGGCTCGTCACCCGGCGTGAGGCGTGCTGCGTCCTGTCCGCCGGTCGGGGTGGGCGCGGGGACAGGACGGCTGTGGGAGCCGAAGCGCGCGGTCCATCAGAAGGCGCGGGCGCACAGAGCGTCTGGGAGGACGGGCCAGGTGCCTCGGCGCCCCTGACGGCTGGAGACTGGGCTCCCCGGAAGCAGGACGCCGAGGAAGGGCTGGGGGTCCCCAGGGCCAGCGGGGGCCTGCACACCCCACTGCCATGGTTTCCCTGTCGGCGAGCTGCCTAGCTGCCTGGCCGCCTGGGGCCGGGCTCCCGTGCCGCTCACCTGCTGGGCGCTTCGTACCGAGCCCCGTGGCGGGGGTGCACGCAGCCGCTGTGCGGGAGGCCAGCCCCTCGCCTGCCCTCGCTCTCCGTCCTGCCCCCTCCCCGAAGCTCGTGCCCCGCCTCCGAGCGCTGTTCCTGCTCCTCTGTGCGCCTCCTCCGCTCGAAGGCTCCGCGCTCGTCTGACTCCTCTCAGCCGATCGCGCCCTTAGAGAGAACCCAGGTCCTGGAACGAGCCTCTTCCTCAGGTGCAGCCCCCACCTTTCAGCCTTTTCCTTGCAAAAACCTGGAAGGTCCCCCTAAACTCACCATCGCCTCCTGCTCAGCGTGCACCCACTTGGGCGCGCTGGGCTGCTGCTCGTAGGTGCCCCTGGGCGAGGAGACGCTCGGTCCCATCTCACCGGACCTTTGAAGGCACGGACGGTGGCGACGGAGCAGCGCCGAGCTGAGCTAAAGCCGGGGGTCGGGGACTAGAGCGAGCGGCGCCAGCGGGGACCCGGGGCCCATGGGCAGCGCCCCCGGCCGGCACCGCTCGTCCCGCGTCCGCCCGCGTCCGCCTTTCTCCCCTTACCGTCCCCGCAGGTGTGCGCGCCTCTCCTCCCTCTCGGGCGTTTGGTCGTGTCCTCGCTACGCCCTTGTACGGCCTCTCTGGGCAGGGTCGTCGTCTCCTCCCATTCCGAGCGCCACCCCTGCTCTGACTCCCAAATCCTTGTTTTCGCCCATTTGCTGAGCGCCGAGCCCGGGTGTCCCGCCGCCACTGGCCGCGCCCCCAGCAGAGCTCAGTGGGCCCTCGGGGTACACGCACTGCACACCGCGTCCGCCAGGACCCCGCCTTCCGTTTCAGAACGCAGGACCACCTGTCCCCGCTCTGAGCTAGATCGGGGGTGTCTCCCAGATCTTCTCCCTCCTGCTGGTCACGTGGCTGCTACCAGCTTGGGCCAGCCCTTCCTGGCACATAACCCGCAGATTCATCGGCTCTTTCCCGATCGCCCTGCAATAGTTTTGGTTCTGTCCTTAGCACCTCTAAGGCCTGTTAGCTGACATGTAGCCCAGCGGGTTTTTCTCAGAGTGCAGATGCCCTGGAGACCTCGATAAACCGCAGGTTCTGATTTGGAGGGTCTGTGGTGGGCTCGAGACTCTGCCTTTCTAACAGGCCTCGGTGGGATGCCGCCACTGGGCCCTGCACCACGCCTTGGCCCGCAGCGGCCCCAGCACATAGCACCCCTTGTCTGGGCTCCCTGTCCCTCTGACTCCCCATCCTCTGCTCCCCCTCTCCTCCACCCTGCTCTGCGCCTCCCTGTGCTCGAAGACGGTTCTCTGCCATGTTGAGAACCTGATTTCCAAAAGCGGGAACACGAGGATGTCACTGTGCTGCTCAGAAACCTCTGGTGGGGGTCTCGTGTGCAGGACGCCTGGTGGACCACACAGGACGGCTTTCATGATCGGAAACCCCCCTGCCTCCTACGCCCTGCTCTCTCAGCCCGCGGTGTGTGTGTGTACAGGGAAAGGAATCCGGGGGCTTCATCCCCAGCAAGGGGAGTGCCTACCGTCCTTTTTGGATGAGGACATTTTCTAGAAGAAACCATGACCCTCGTAGATTAAATGATTTCTCTGAGCTCAGAAAACTTAGGTAGTTGCAGAGACTAGACTCAACCTTGAGGGGTTGGGCTTCCCGAACAGCAATGAGAAACATGGAGTCATGAGTGCCAGGTGTCACTTGGTTAGTGAGTGCGGTCACGGTCCACGTGAGGCGTGCCTGTGAGCAAGTACGGTGACTTGAAGGCACCACCACCGCGAGGCAAAAGGCTTTGACTCCTGGTGTTTCTCCCCGTGAAGGTGTCCACTTTGGGGTCGGCTTGCTGGCGAGCTTATGTGCTGATGGGAAAGAACAGGAAGAGAGAAGGTCTGAGGGTGGGGAAGGGGCCTCGGACCGTGGCGGGCAGCGGGGACCGGAGCACGTGGTGTGTGGAACCTGTGGGCCCCAGACGAGGGCGCATGGCTGCTCAGCCTGGGGAGACAGCACCTGTGGGTTGGGGGCTTTTCCAAGGAGTCACGATGGCTCTTTCCCAACATCTGCCAGGTTACTGGGTCGGCAGGGGTTCCAGGGAAGCGATTCCTGCCCCGTGGCAGGGACACTGAGAGTTGCCCAGGGTGGGACGGGATCACGGAGGTGCGGAGGGTGCTGCTCTGGCCGAGTCGCCATAACTCCGTCACCCACGGAAGGTCGGAGCAGCTGGCCTCCGCCTGCAGCCTTCTACCCCCATTTTTAAGACGGTCTGTGTCCTAGTGAGGGAGCCCCTCATGGTGGCCGCTCACCGAGGGGACGGCTCAGTGGTCACCGATGGAGGGGACTGGAGACCAGGAAGACAGCTATAATCAGAAAGGTTACTTTTACTCATGCCACCCGCCTGAATCTGCTTGGAATTTCCCGGGAGGTCCTACGGCCCCCCCATTGCGTACAGTAACCAGGGGTTGTCAGCATGTTTCCGTGCAGGGCCACACAGCGCCTTCTCAGAGGCCCTCGCGCCCCGGTCCGGACGGCTCCGCCCTGACGCTGAGCAGCGCGCAGGCAGCCCGTGGGCAGGCCGGAGCGAGAGCGGCGGCCGGCGGCCAGTGCACTCCGGTTACAAAACTAGGCAGCAGGCCGCATCTGTCCTGGTGGATGAAGCCGCCCGCCCGAGCAAGCTGACTCGGGGGTCAGTTTGAAAAGCAGAAAGTGGGTTCAGGGTACACTGCCTCCCTGTGATGTGCACGTGACCACGTACGTCTGTCTGATCTCCTGGAAGTCAGCGGTGAGCCTGCGGGCACCGGCTTGACAGCCGGTCAGTGTTGAAACATCACCTGCGAAGGCCGGTGTCACTTCTGTTTCTGCAGACGCTTCGGAACCACCAGCGGAAAAAAGGGAGAATCGTGTGCGGACGCACATCGTGGATTTGCTCCTGGGGCGGCCCAGCCTTACAGATGCTGCTTTGACTCTCAGAAAACATTTTTTTTTTTTAATGTGAAAATAAATAGCCTCTGACATTTTCAAACGCAGTCAGTACTGAGCGTTCAGCAGGGGGCAGGTCGAAGAGGCAGCTGGGCATGTGAACGAGGGTTCCTGGGGTCCCCCATTTATTACACTTTGGAATGATGGCAGACGGTGACGTCACCACCTCTTTGGGTCTGTTTAAGCTGCAGCTGTGCACGTGGGATCGGTCAGCTCACGGACAGCGCAAGACTGGTCTCGGGTTCAGGCACGAGCCGTCCTGCCGGGGGCTTAGCCCAGTGATGCATTCTCTGGGCGCAGTGACTTACGGGGACCTCGTCAAGAAGCCCCAGGACCTCCCACTTCTACGACTGGCCGTGCCGCTAACGTACTACCTGGGGTGCTTGTGCCCCAGTTTTCTTCCTAGTGAACACGAGGAGAATGGTATTTGTACGCTTGCGAAGCTCTTTGAAATTTCAAATGCAAATATTATCCATGTGCAAATTATTGTAATTGTCTCTCTGCCTCCGCCTTCTGTTTGCAAACAGCTGAGCCTCATCCTTCCTCCCACTTCTGGATGAGACATAGAATAAGCCCCCAAACCAGCCTCGGAATGTTCTAAAGGAAACATGTGTCACCTGGATCCGAGTGCCACTTGCAGAGAGGGAGAAAATGCAGGTCACACCTGCCGCACAAGTCGCAAGATCTCGGGCAACATTCCCTCCGTGGGCAGGGAGGCGTAGGGTGGAAATTCTCACGGAGCCTGGAGAGCCGTTGGAGGCACGGCCGTTTTCGGAATCTGTGTTCTGTCGAGTTTCTTGGCACTAAGACGGCTTCAAATGACTTTTACGTTGCAGTTTAACCACTTACAGACCTATCATGGCAAGACGGTGACGTCAACCTTTAGGACCCCATTTCCACCCTTTTTGAAATGGACTGGCGGGTTGGCACTGGCGTGACACTGGTGGGGTTGTCTGAGGAGCTCCCTGTCCTGTGCTTGGTGAAATGCAGCAAAGCACGTGGGAGGCTGGTGCTCCATCCGATGTCCGTTTCCCTGTTTGCAGAATTTCCCCTCTGGACCCTGCCGGACCGTCTGCCCAGTGAAACAGAAGCACTTATTTCGATTTTTTGAGTTATTCATCCCAGAAATGATTTGTAAATAAATGTTTCCACATTTTTTTGTCTCCTTTTTTTGGAGGGGGGGTCTCAGTTATGTGGGTCCCCCCGTCTCCGGTGGCTGGAGTGGGATAGTTAGCTCACATGTTCTGTGGCCCACATGTCAGGGGCCCACAGCACGGCCCCCTGGCTCTGTGACAGCACAGGCACTCCTGATGGAAGGACGTCATTCCAGGGGAAAGTGTCGTCAGAAAGATGGCGGCGTGGAGCTTAGTGGTGGCCGAAGGGAAATGCGGAGGCAGTACCAGCTGCTGATTGCAAGCAGTGATCTTACAGGAGATCAGGGTCAAGGGTACATGCTAGCAGCCTTTCATTCCAAAATTGAGCTTAATTCACACAATGCTAAGTGGTCATGTTTGCTCCTTGCTTGGAGAGCACACCTCCCGCCCACATTTGACTTTGAAGCATCACTGACGTGCCCGCGAGGAGCTCGGGGTGTGGAAGCCTTTTTACAATAATTTTAAAATGTGGAAAATCAGAAAATTTTCTTGAAGTAGTCTGGTTAATTAAACATTTGTCTTATATGCATATAATGGGCCAGTAGCAATTATTTTGTTTAATTTTTGTCTAAGAGAATGTTTGATGTCAGAAAAAGCTTGTTACACAGTTAAATGAAAAACAGTCAGGATGCAAAGAGCATGTATGCTGTGCTCTCATTTTCTTAAATCTACAGTCTTGTGTTTCTGAAATGTAGTATGAAATTGCCATTTAGTAGGTTAAAATGCTTTGATATCAGAATTTCAGATGGTTCACACACACACACACACACACACACACACACACACGATAATTACGGAAAGTTCTGAATGGTGATCACAGGCGATATAAAATGTTTTATTTTTTTATTCATATTTTCTAGGATGAATGTGCACTACTTTTTTAATAAGAGAGAGAACCAGCATTATTGTAGATGCTCCTTTCGCTGTGGAGAGGAGCTGGGTTTGGACCTTACGTAATCATCGTCAGTCCAGGACCTGAAGGGTTTTGGTCTCTGGTCTCCAGACCCCTTTAGCCATGAGCAGATGTAGTGAAAGTAGCGTCTCTTCTCTTTCCTTCTCACATGGACTGCCCCAAGGACCCTGCGAGATCGCCTTTGTGTGCAGGCATCGGGCATTAAGTGGGAGCTCAGAAAGCGTTTGTGAGTGAGGGAATGCGTGAAAATGTGAGGCGCAGAGGGGTTAAATAGGGAGTGCGTCACGCTTTCTGAAAAGGTGCTGCTTTCTCCTGATCCGTCCTGGACGCTGTGGCTGAGTTGCGAGTCCACATACATGTAGTGCTAAGAGGAAAGTCCAGTCTGTCCAGAAAGACAACAAAAACACTGAACTGACAGCTGAATTGGTCCAGAAGTATCTTTAATTCTCCCAAGTGCAATATAAACTATCTGGGTTTTTATAAAAGCAAAAACTCAGGTCATCATGAATTTCTGGCGGATGTGAGACCTCCTGGCCCTTGCCACACAGACATTTCCAAAGCAGCTTGACCTCCAGGGACCAACGAGCAGTGCCTGGTCTGGCCTGGCCGCCGGTTCTGGGCCCCCTGTCTGTGAACACGTGTCACCCGGGAGCAAAAACACTGGCTTTTGTCGCTCTCGTCCCTGTCCGGGATCCGTCTTCCTTGCAATGGGCATCCATTTCTACTTTGGAATGAAAGGAGGATGAAGGAAAGATAGAAGGGCAGGAAGGAAGGAAGAGGGAGGGCAGGAAGGAGGGAGGGAGGGGGAGGGGAAGGGGGAGGGAGGGAGAGGCAGGGAGGCACAGGGAGAGCTTTGCAGCCACGTGGGCTCTTGTAGGGCTCCGTTTTAGCAAATGGTTATAAAAACACTCCAAAGGGTAGATACTGAGCATTGGCCCGCTGACACCGTCTGGGGAGCGTTCTTGTAGCCTGTGATTTCCTCTGAGCGACTCGTGCCAGCTCAGATGGGCGCTGAGCCCCCGCATGGAGCGCGTCCTGACATCAGCCCGCATCACCCGTGTCCACCTTCCCGTGGATCTCTTCGTGCACACTGTGCAGAGCGCCGAACAGACGTGGAAGCAGGAAGACAAACAAGGTCTGTGCCAGCTGTTGGAGGCGGAGGCATTGTTTGTCTGCATTTCAGGAGAAAGGGACACTATTTGGCCGCGTGGGGTGCCTCGGCGTCGCCAGGGCTAATGATCGTCCTGAGAATGGAGCTGGGAGGCGAGCTGCCCATTGACCGGCGAACAGCGGCTCTCCTGACGGGTGCGCATGGGAGGGGGCAGGACACAGCTGCTCCAGCAGGAACCCCATTACCCTTCCCGGGTATTGATTCGCCCTGTGGGGCGTTTCCTTGCCGGCTGTGTTAATTGTCAGCGCACACGTTTGCAGTGTTTTCAGCACAGAGCGAGGTGGCGGGCAGAGGTGCGGGGGGCCGAAGTCCCCAGCTCCGCCTCCCAGGTGGCCGGGGTTCTGTGGGGGCGGGAGGGCTCCTCCGATTACGGTGCCTGGTAGAGGCCGAGGTGCAGGGACGGCTCCAGCACCAATGCATTTGTCCACGGTGCCTCACAAACGAATCTCACGACATGAGTGCATTTGGAAGGTGTTATTTCCCCAGCTGTAAACACTAGTTCTCATTTTAAAACGTGATGTTTGTGCCAAGAAAACCCAGGAAACAGTTGGAATCGCGGCCATCGGCGGTCATCTGAAACTTGTCCGTCTCTCGGTTGTTTACAACCGGGCCTTCTAAGAGACCTGGAGAGGTCACTCAGCAGTGCCCCTTGCCTTCGACCATGCCCTGCGATCGGGCGGTCTGTGCTGCAGGGCGGTACGTGGTGAGCTGGGTTTATTTTAGTTGAAATGATTGAATATAACGTAATGTTTAAGGAGATACGATCGCATAGGTACGTCGGGCTTACACTTACAGGAGGAATTCCATCCGATAGACTGAAGACCGGTGACAATGTGGCATTTAAGTCACCTCATTGGACTCTCCTCAGCATCAGGCAGTCTCTGTCATGTACAGCATCTCTACTGTGCAAGTTTTCCTTACGTTGAGCAAAGCCCCGAATTTCTGTGTATTTTGTGCAGTGTATATGTGTGTGTGTGGTGCGTCGTGACCGTGGCCATTTAGGCACGTGTAAGTCCTTGAACATTCAGGTTAGTTCACACGTTGCCCCGGTTTCTGCCAGCTCCTGTGTCCTGTCCGTGTTTCCTTAGGATACGGCCACCGCATGAGGCTGTACTTTGGAAGGGGCACGAGTCACATGTGTCACTCCGTCTGGGTGTTTCTCCGTGAGCTGTCCCACTCTCAGGGTTTCACTTGTGTCTCTGAAGAGTGTGGGCTTCTGGCACTTTGGATTCCACTGGGGTCACCTCCCTGGGAAAGGTGAGGCCGAGCCGGGGGGTCGGGGTCTGGGCGCAGAGCCTTGGAGCGGGTAGTTCGAGCACCAGCAGCTGTGGGTTCTGTTCTCTGGGAGTGGGCTTCTGTGTCCATCGCGGAGCTTCTGCCCGACGAGGAGAATTCACTTCAGATGATGAGCTTAGCCAAAGGCAGGAGATGGGCTGGGAGCAAACAGTTTGGTATGGTCAGAATGTTCCCATATGATGGCCTGACCTTTCCCCCACAGTGAGTTCAAGTTTATGTTCGCTGTTTTGTGACTTTGGGGAGGAGCTCTGGGGGCCTCTGGTGTCAGCGTCATCCTGCATTTGACAGATGGGGACAGAGGACGCAGCGCATGTCCCCTGAAGGGGAGCAGAACCGCGGGTGGATTTTGTAAAAATACATAGATCGTGCTTGAGATGAGGGGCTGCCATCCTCTTTTTTGTTACTGCATTGTATTTTTGTGGTTACGCAAGCAATTATGTGGCTTTTGTAGGAGATTTAAAAATATAAACAAGTGACAGTCATCCATAATTCTGCTATTCAGAAGTAATAACCATCATTACTATTTTGATCATTTCTGTCCATTTCTAATTATATGATTTTTGCATCCTTTCTATCATTTGCTATTTTGCCAAAAACATTTCCTCGCGACACTAAAAACTATTTAAGGCTACAACTACCGATGACTGAGCAAAATTCAGGGGAAGAAGGGACCTCTGGGGAGGTGGTACCTGTCCACCAGCCCGGAGAACAGTGGGCAGAGGGATGTGATCCCGAAGCGGGTGGGAAATGCTAGGAGACAAGGTTCGGGAGCCTTGGTGGCCTTTGGTGATTCCCACCGCTCTGCCTGGCACCATGAACCGGGCGGGGAGGTGACAGAGAATGGCTCTCAGCGCGGGTGCCTCTGACAGAAGCTGGAGGTGGTCTGCAGGGAAGCTGGCGGTCTCGGAGAGCTTAAGGGCATAGCGCTAACACCGCCGTCCGTAAAGCCAGTGACACGCGGGGACAGAAGACCCACCTTGCCCCTGGAGAGGGTGCTGAGAGAGCGCGTAGAGGTGACGCCTCAGGCCCAGACCTCCGGCGCCACTCGCTTCCTCTGCCCCCTCTGACACCGCCCTGCGGGTAGGCAGCTCATCTGGTGCCCGTGGCCTTCGGAGAGGGACCCCCAACGCGGACGGGGAGTTGGAACACAAAACCGAAAGGCACGCGGAGCATGCGCCCCAGAAACCACGGCACCGCAAAGGGGGGAGGAGGGATAAGCAAATAGCTCTTCAGGCATTCAGAGGTGGTGACCGAAACGGGACCCTTCGAAGAGAAACACTCAAGGGAGGAATGTAAGGAGATTCTGAAAGTAAGAAAAACCAAAACCGTCATGGAAACCAAATTCATGTTGTAGGCCAAAAAAGTACGAGGGCTGTCGGGCCACGGCCCAGCCCGTGGTCTGCAAAGCAGTGGCCGGCTTGTCTCGGGCCAGCCCGTACCTGGGGCGGAGACACGTTCTGAGACTCGAAAAGTATGTTTGGGAAAATTGGAACGAAATCACGAATCACAACGGGTTCCGGTAGAAACCCCTGGTGGTGGACAAGTGAGGGACAGCCCCTAGCGTCATAGCCGTGCCTGGAAAGGGAAACGTCGTCAATATTTCCAAACTGATGGTTTCTTAAAAAAAAAGGGAAGACTGGAGTGCACAGAGGGGAGGAGCCCTCACGTCTCAGGAGAAGCACCGCCCCACACGTGTCACCAGAGTGCGTGGAAATGCCTCCCACGGCGCACGGGAAGACCCAGGCTCTCGGGGACCCACGGCGGGACTTGTCACAGTGTCCCCTCGCGAAAGGCGTGGGGCAGTGCTGGCCGCGTGCCGAGGGACGAAGGGGTGGCTCCGTGGTCCCAGCACGTGCCAAGCAGGTGTTCATGCCGATGAAGTGGGCGCAGTCGTAACCCCTCCTCTCCGAGGACTCTCTGCCCACCTGCTTTTTCTTTTAAGTTTTAGAGTTTTACGTTGTACATTTGAGTCCATGACCGAGCGATTCATTTCGAGTTAATTCTGTACAAAATGTGGTTTTGTTCTAGGTGTGTTCTGCCCCCGCCCCCGCCCCCACCCCCGGTCTGTCTGTCCTCCTGGGGTAGGGGTGCCTCCACCCCACTCGCCGAAGGGGCTGTCCTTCCTCCACTGCACTGTTTGCATCTCGGTCAAAAACCAGTTGGATATAAATGTTTGGGCTCATTTCTGCGTTCGCATTCACACTCATCTGGGGTCTCTCCCCGCCAGTACCACGCAGCCTGGATGCCTGCAGTGAGTCTTGCAGTTAGGTAGACAGACACTTCCTATTTAATTTGTGTTAAGACTGTACTTTTAGAGCCGTTTTAGGCTGATGACTAAATTTAGGGGAAGGGACAGAGAGTCCCCATATTTCCACTGCCCTCACACTGCCCTGTTATCAACACCACTCACCAGACTGGTCCTTTTTTTTTCTTTACAAAGCATGAACCTACTTAGCTAGACGCCCCCGGTCCCCCACAGCCCATCATCGTTTGTCTTCGTGATCGCACTTGGTGTTGCATATTCCATGGGTGGACACATGTATGATGACACATATGTCATTTTAAAGTCACGCGAAGTGTTTTCCCTCCCTTTGAGTTCTGAAATCCTCCGAGCTCTACCTGCATGGCCCTGCCCACCCCACCCCGCCACCAGCAAACACGGATCTTCTCAAGGTCACAGAGTTGTGCCATTTGCAGAAGGTCACACAGCTGGAACCACACAGGATGGAGCCTTTGCAGGTTGGCGGCTTTCACTTCGGAGGGGCACTTAATGTGTGTGTGTGTGTGTGTGTGTGTGTGTGTGTGTTCAGGATTCCTCCATGTCTTCACGGCCTGAACGCTCCCTGTTTTGGTGCCGTGTCATACTCCCGTGTCCGGATGGGCCACCGGTTCTTAACCCACTCACTTCCTCAGGGACATCTTGGTCGCTTCCAAGCTTTGGTGACTATGAATAAACCTGCTACCAAAATCCATGTGTAGGTTTTTGTGTGAATGTAAGTTTTTAACCCCTTTGGGTAAGGACAAAGGAGCACATCGCTAGATGGCGTGGTAAAAGTACGTTTAGTTTTGCGGGAAATGGCCCGGCGGCCGTTCGGTGGTGTCAGCGTTTTGGATCCTGGCCGTTCTCATCGGTGTGCGGTGGCGTCTCGGGGTCGGACTTGCATTTCCTCAGTGACGGACTGGGCGGAGCATCTCCCCATAAACTCACGTAGCATCCGCGAATGCTCTTCGGGGCAGTGTCTGTGAGGTCTTTGGCCCATTTCTTAATGGCGACGTGAGTGTTGGATGTTATTCTGTAGTCCTGCAGGTCTCAACTGTCCCCGTTTTCTTCTTCCTGTTAGTCTGTTCCCCCTCTGTTGTTCTGCTTCCTTCAGCTTCTTTGCTTTCTTTTCTCCTTTCCCCTCGTTATTAGTATTTGGAGATTTTCTTCCACGTGAAATCTGGGTATCTGCTCCTCCATGTCTGTCACTTTTCCTTGTACCCAAGCGTCATCGTGTGTTGGAAGGTGACCTGAGGGTGGGCTCTCAGCCCCATTTACCGACGCCCCTCGTATCTGTGGGAATCTCGAAGTCGGGCCGCGGAGGTCTGCATCTCCCCCAGGCTCTTCCCCGGCATTCTCGCTGCCTGATTTCCGGTCGCCTCCTGTGCGTGTCACGTTTTCCTGCACTTCCTGTGCAGATGGAGGACACTTCCTGCCCTGGGGCTCTCAGAGCAGCGCTGAGTCCACGCGAGGAGGACGCGAACCTTCCCGTGCAGCCCCCGCTCACACGGGAGCCCGGCGCGATCTGAAGCCACGTGCCGGCTGCCCCCTTCCGACGCCCGATGGCCCCGCCGCCAGGGCTCAGGCGTTGTGCCGTGTCGCAGCCCCCTCCCCGGCGTTCCTGTCCACGTCTCACGTGCGGCACGTGGGCTCCCGCACTGCCTGCAGCCCAGCCTCGTCTTCCTCACGGCCATCTCCCAGCGGCTCGTCTGCTGCAGACCGGCAGGGCAGCCCTTAGCGTCCCCACGGAAAGTGTCCTCAGTTCGGGGCCCGGGCTAGACGGATGGGGAAGCCTGGGCCTTCGCGGCGCCACAGGAGCTCTGTGACGCTCACGTTTGCCCCGAGAACACATTTCCTGCTTTGCCATTCGTGGTTTTATCCTGCTGTACAAACACACTTACATCCCCAAAACCGGTATTTGAAGTCGAATATATGATTTTCCCTTTGCGTGCACTTTATTATTCAGGCTTAATTAGAAAGGCCTTCGCCTAAAGGTTGTCTAAGCATCACTTACATTTCCTTCCAGTGAATTTCTTTGGTGGTCTTTTTTAAATTTTTTTAAGTCTGCGATCCTGTTGGGGACATTCTGAAGGAAGGAGGGCGCCGAGGACCCTGTGCTCCTCCCCTACCTGACACCATTTACTGTTAAATAATGCTGCTCTGGCGAGTTGAAATGCCGCTTTCTCACATATTGCATTTCCGTGTGTGCCTGAGCCTTCATCTGGAGTCAAGTTGAATAGTAACTTCTTTCTGAACAGCCCCCCTCCCGAGTCTTTTTATGTTGCCAGTTGATTAACGCCTTGGCGTGATGTGCTTTCTAACGTCTCGTTATTGAAAAATGGGGGCATCTGTGCCCTTGCCCTCCATCGCGGCTTCATTTTACCCCCGTTGTCCCGAAGGCCTTGTCTTGGAGGTTAAGGTCCTCGGCTGTCAGTTACGTGGGATCTGAGCGTCATCTGGGCCTAGCCCCGTCGTGTCGCAGGTGGGAACCCAGGACGTAAAAGCACCTCAGATGTTGACAGGACGTCAAGGTTGTGCATCTTTAAAACGCACTCTGCCTCTGCCCGTCCTCGTCATGGCCTGAGCACACACGTCTGCGTCTTTGTATTGTAATCGTGTCCCTTCTCTGGCTGTTCTGGCCCCCATTTCTTCACCCCAGTGCATGCTATACAGACCTTCTAGAATGCTCTGGATAAGGCAGAGGCTGTACAACAGAGAAGAGAGGACGGCATGCTGCCCGTGTGGAAAATTCTGTTGTGTCACGGTCTCCCGGGGAAGACCACCATAAAGTCAGGGCCACCTGGGGCCCAGCGGCCTGGCTCCGGAGGCTCGATGACCCAATGTGACTGGGGGGGAGGGACAGCCTCTCACTCCCTGTGCAAGCAAGGCCCCAGGGACACCGGGCAGCTCAGAACCTGTTGGCAGAGCTGAAGGGGAGGTGCCAGGCCCAGGAAGCAGTGGTCGATGCTGAGGGTGGTGGACATGGAACCGGGACACCAGACCAGCAGGTGTCTCCAGGAGGACGGGGCACAGGGCTGCTCTGCGAGGCTGGAAGTCCCAGGTATGAGGCCGGTGAGTCAGGATGCACACGCGTGCCCTGCGATGCGCCTCAGACACAAGGGATAGGAGCTGCGTGGCGAGACCTGGGGTTCTGCGGGTGCCGGAGGGGCTGGGAGTGTGGCGGGGCACAGTGGAGACGGGGTGGGGGCGTGGGCCTCCCGGCGGCGGGGCGCGTGCAGACACGGGGTGGGGGCGTGGGCCTCCCGGCGGCGGGGCGCGTGCAGACACGGGGTGGGGGTGTGGGCCCTCCCGGCGGCGGGGCGCGTGCAGACACGGGGTGGGGGTGTGGGCCCTCCCGGCGGCGGGGTGCATGGCGTCTGCTCTGTTCCTGGGGCAGCGCGACTTCTGTGGCTGCTGCACGTGGGGGATTCAGGAACCCGCGTCCTTCCATGGATTTCCCCTGGTACCGGACACCTCGGCCTTGGCTAGCGCAGACTCTGGGGCTCAGTGACCCCGAGTGCGTAACCCACTGCTTCACCCGGTTTTGCGGGCTGCTCTCAGCTTTATCATAAAGGCTGCCTCGTCCCCAAGGAGAAGACGCGGGTGGCTAACACCTGTGGCTGACGGACTTGATTGACAGCTCTTGCAGGACCCTCTGGGCTCTTCCAGAACAAATAGAACTTTTCCGGGGGCATCATTCCTGCCTTGTGGATCAGGGGCCGAGGCCTAAGCAGTGAAAATTTCACGGGTAGTTTCACCCCATTTTTCCTTTCTCTGACCCCGTTTTTAATACCAGCGGGGCCTGAGCACCCGTGGGTTCCGTGCATGTCCCCATGCTGGCCCGGAGCCTCGTGCCTGTTCGGAGACATGTGCGCCTGCGCTGTGTCGGGGCCGTGGCCGCCGGGAGAGGCGGGCGGGAGGGCGGTGGGAGGCGCGTCGCGGTCTGGAAGTGGGGGAATCCCGCCACTCGGGCCCCTGATCGTTCCCGTGGAGCGTGGTGCGTCTCTAAGACAAACAAGGAGCAGGGACTTACAGTGTCCGGACGCAATGCCCAAATCTTAGAATGCTGCTCCGAGGGGGCACCGCTGTGTCGTGTGGACAGACGGGGCCCTGACTCACTCGGTGACCTCTCTCGGGGAGTGGCTCCCCCTAGAAACCTGGGAACGCCTGCCCTGGCCAGGCCCAAGCCGACACCAGCCCGCTCCAGCTGCTTCAGGGCCAGGCTGGTGGCTGGTTTCCCATTTCTGTTCGTGGGTCGCCTCCGTGTGGGTCATCTCCGTGTGGGTCATTCACCAGTGACGTCGGCAGGAGGGCTCCCCCCGGGGTGCGGTCACACAGTGTCTTGAGAAACATTAGCCCTTTTATTTATGTGGGGATTGGGGGAGCCCCGTGGAAGCGGGGTGTTATGAACTAAATGCTTGTCTCTTCCCCACAAATGCTTGTGCTGATGCCCCGTCCCGATGCTGTTAGGCGGGGGGCCTTCGGGGGCTGGTTCTGTTTAGATGAGGTCCCCAGGGTGCAGCGCTGTGATGGGGTCAGTGTCCTTGTGAGAGGAGAAGCCCCATGGTCCCCTCCGCAGCACAGGAGGCCCCCACCACCAGGAAGCAGGCCCTCACCGGTTCCAGACCTGCAGGCACCTGGATCGTGGCCTTTTCCAAGCCCCAGAAGCAATGTCTGGTGTTTAAGTCCCCCGCATCCATGACATTCTGTTAGGTCTCCTAAGTAGATTCAGGCAGAACAGGTAGTTCCGTGCCAGAGAGTGCTGGGCCCGGGTTGCTTCCTCACCTGGCTCCTGGATGACCTTGGACCTCTCTGAACTCCAGGGTCCTCATCTCTGAAATAGGTACAATAATGCCTTTATTGTGGGACCATCGTTCCATTTAGAGCACACACACAGCTCTTCACCCTCACTGTTCCCTCCGTATATAATTACATAAAATGCATCAAGTCTGGTACATAATTGAACCTCAGTATATACTTCTTGGTGTTTATCGGTTTATAAAAACTAAAAGCTCTTTTGGGAGCTGCCGTCTCTGTGGTGAATGTGATATTTTAAAGCAGACAATTAGAAATTGGACTTCAACTTGGAAGTACTCACTAGATTTTAGAGGTACTAAATTTTGGGGTACTCGAATTTGACTTCTTTTTAGGATATTTGACTACAGAAGCTCCAAAGGTAATATCAATTTTGCTCTAGAGATAAGCCCCCAATAATGAACCACTACGAATAGTAAAGAAAAATTGCTGCCTACAGCTTTTTCATGTTTGATTAATAAGGTCTGATGCCACTGTAATGGTGTTTAGTAAATTATAACGCTCATTAAATTATAGTCCTGTAGCAAATAGTTGTGAATTCAATTATGCTGCTTAGCTTCTAGCTGTCCTGCATATTTCATCAAAAGCTGATTTGCCAGTGATGGTAATAGCTCCGCATTTCTACAAGGAAAAGGGCGTATTAGGTAAAACTTGAGTTGAAAGCCAACCAGCTAATGAGAGGCTCTGCATTAGCCCCACTGTTGTGCAATCATCTCCCACTGACATGGGGCTGCCCAGAGATTTTCTGTCCCACGGAGATGGTTTTTGTGCTGTGTCCTCTGTCCAGGGCCACCACCCAGCTGCCCGCTGGGAGTTCTCAGGGGCAAATTAGCATCCAGAGAACATAGGATCCAGTTCGTCACAGGAATCTGCGTGTCAGCCTTCAGGGACCCGAGCTTCTGTAGAGGGAGGGTCTGAATTGAATAGCTTTCCCAGGGAGAGCTGCAGCTCCACGGTGGATAAGGAGGTCTTCAAAACTAGGTCAGAGGCAGTCGGCACCGTTTGCATGACCCCAGGAAGTGATTGTTGGGGATTGCAAGTTCTCTGTGCGAAGAGGGCTGGAGAGGGAAATGAAATGAGAAGAGCGGTGGGGCGGGGAGAAGCAGACAGTCCCTGTTGGCAGAGATACAACTGTGCGACAACTGGGTCTGTTCTTGGGACAGTCAAGCAAGCCACACTGTGACAAAGGGCTACACCTCTGGGTGTGGAGTTGTGTTCCATGCCAGGTTCTAGTCCCCAGTTGGGTGCTCACAAGTGGTGACTGGGACAAGATGAGCACTTGTAAGTGGCAGTTATGACCCTTTCATGCCTACTCGATGCATTGCAAGTGTTCAGTGAGGGGGAGAGAGAGAGGGAGCGAGCACGTGTGGGGTCTCCAAGCCCAGCTGCCGTGGTCTGGATGTTGTCTCCACTACTTGTCAGTGGTGTGACTTGGGGCAAGCTCTCTTGCTTTCCTGTGCCGCCGTTTCCTCATCTGGAATGGGGCAGACGTGAAAAGATAATAAGCAATGTAGGTACCATTGGAACACCGTAACCTTAGGCCAGGGCCTGGCATCTGATAACATCACTACGTAAGTATGTGTACTTCCTGTGATTAGGCGTCGTATTGTATTCACTCCTTGAGGAGATACACGGTCCTAGGAGAGTATCGTGTGGGGGGATCAGCAAGTTGGGAGGGGTGCTTGAGAGAGTATCAATAGCCGTCTTCATTCTATGGGGTAAGAGGACCTTGAGTCAGTTCATTTCCACCTGACAGAGGTGCACGCTGTCCAACAGCGTCCATCTACCTGTGATGCAGCGCTGGGCTTGAAGGTCATGACCCTGCAGTACCTTCTCCTAGGACATTCATTGCTACGCAAGGAAGATAAGGGCCAGTTGATGAACTGAGTCCTGTCTCCAGGACCTGATTTCTCACAGCGGTGGTCGGGAAGGCTAACGTTCCAGTGCGTTTTCCCTCTAAACAAAGCCGGGGCTGTCCTGTGGGGGGTGTCCTGGCAGATGCGTGAGTTTACGGAAGTACACGGGACTGTCTGTCTTGTTTTAGTTGAAATGAACCAGTACCCCGCTTTCAAACGTATTTAAAAAGTACTTTTCAGTTTCTCACAAGGAGCTCTTGCATTAGGTTTGCTGCTATTCTATTTGATTCTAGTGTTGCATCTAGTTTATCTTTTCCAACTTTGAAGTGATCGGTAAGGGGAGTTAATATTTAAATACTTTAAAGGATGCTTAAAAATATACTTCAAACTTGGGTGATGGTCACTTGCTTTAGCGCTTACTTGCTATACAGCTTGTTTCAGCTTTTTCTATTTAAGTTTTGCCACTTTGAAAAGGAAGAATTTAGGGCACCGGTTTGCATACGCCATTGTGACTTCCCTCCTAAACGGCCACCCACCAGCTGCGCTGCCTTGGGAAACACATGCAAAAGGTGGGGCGGCCAGCCGTCCACTTCCGTTTCTCAGCAACTTGCATTTCAATTTGGAAGCGTCTAACCATCCTATAAATGCTCTCCTCCATTGTCTTTGATCAAATCTATTTGGGGCAGTGGACTTTGATTTTTAAAGGGTTTCTCCTGTTGTAAGACCCTATTACTGTGTTGTTTCCGGTGGCCCATTTGAGATTTCTTTATTGCTCCTGATGGGGATAAAAGACTTTTGAGAAAAAAAGAAAAGTAAGAGCTGTTCACCTCAGGTATAGAAAGAGTTTTGCTGAAAAATAGGTCAAAGAAAATGCCCAGGATTTTTCTCAAATAACATCTGTTTTCATGCATGCACACATTCACACATTCTTTTGTTTGTTCGCTCAGCACCTAACTACTGAGTATTTGGGGTGTGCAAGGCCCTGGGTGCCCTCAGTCATTCGTTAGCTCTTGAAATACAGATCTTTTTCTCCACTGAACTGGAGTGTTCGGAGGCGCTGAATGATACACCGTTGAGCTGTTTGTCACAATATTACTGTTGCCGTCTTGTAAACATGACAGTGTGTTCCTTGTCTCCTCTCCCTGAGCTAATTTCCTCCCTTTCCGCTGATGGTGAATGAAAACAGGCACAGTGAGAAGGGGGTGGGACCGCACGTGACCTTAGCCGTCACGGACGGGGACAGAGGGAGGGTTGGGGCAGATTCCACCGGGACGTACTGGGGCTATTTTCTGTTATGCACGTTGCACTGAGCACATCTTCCCAAGAATGAGAAGTGAAATGAAACAACGCACACGGGCTCAGGCTTCAGGGTTGGTTTGATTTGGATTGCTACCAGGGCACCAGAGGGAGCGAGCTAGGAGCTGGGCTTGTGAAGTCGAGACGTGCACGTTCACGCCCCGAGTTCAGCCGTTCGGGTCCTCGGGGCACCGTAGGGACCTTCCGGAGGAGCTGCGGAAGGGGTGCTGGTGGCCTTCAGGCCGCCGGTGGGGCCCTCCTTTGTATCTTCCCACCTTCGCCTTGCCTGGCGCAGGGCCCCGGGGTGACATCTGAGAAGTGCTTGTGTGTTGGACTGACTGAGCCTCTCACTCTTCAGCCAGCTGTGGTGGCACCAAGACAGTGTAGCATCGATGCGTTTATAGTGGCTGCTTATCATACACTGAAGTTTGGGGGGCTGTGGACAAGGAAGATGTTCACAGTAGTAGGGCGTCCACTGTCCCCGCGCACTGTGTCTTGTCACTTTAAAAGTCATCCGTGGTGGGCAGGCTGGGTTTCCCAAGCCTCTTGGGGAGTCTCTCTGACTTCGGTTACAACGTGGACGTTATTTAGAATAACTGGGAGATGAAAACGTCCTCAGAATTAGAGAGCTAGGCGACTTTGTTCTGTTTCTTTATTGCTAGAAGGACTGCGAAACAAAATATATTTTGTTTGAAATGTGATAATTAAGATAATTTTGCTTAGAAAAATAAGATGTGCTCATAAAAGTTCAGAAACTATAAGAACGTATGTTAATACAAATTTACTTTTAAACATATTTAAAAGTAAACGTCACCCTGATCTTCCCACCAGACATAATCACTGTTTATATGTGTAGATACACACACACACACACACACACACATGCACACACCCCCCACACGCACGCACACCCCCCCACATGCTCACACACACCACACACAAACACATATGCTCACACACACACACGCTCACACACACACACACGCGCGCACACAC
>PVJL010016479.1:0-20858 GCA_004026885.1 Lyroderma lyra
TCTGTCTCTGCTCCCTTCCCTCTCCCCGACTCGCCCCTTTCTCGCCAGCCTTCAGGTTTACTTGCGATTTGTGGATTTCTCAGCAGCCGGTTTGTCACTCAGGGTCCGCTTTCTTGGCTCCTGGTCGGCCGTTCAATTGTGTTTTCTGGGAGAGGCTTTAGGAACCTCCTCTCCAGTCGCCATCTTGTCTTCTCTCTACTTTATGTTTTTGAAACACCTATTTTACTATTTCCTGATAATTTGTCATTTGACTCAACTCCTAAAATATGAATCAGACCACCAGTGGAGAAAAACACTGGCAATCCATATTCTATTGACTATATATTCTATCCATATTTATTTTTCAAACTCTACTTCAAATCCTAGATCCTAATAGACTCTTCCTCTGACAACTCTACCTCAAACATAATCTTTGTTCTCTCTGAACACTTAGCTACAATTTCTGTCATTTGTGTGATTCATTCTGGATGTTAATTATGTTTGTTTCTGGAGACTCAAGAATGGAAATCCAAGCTATGTGTGGCCATTGAGTACTCTAGTGGGACTTGTGGGATTTGCACAGAATCTAGATGAGTGTCTGAGAAAGCTTGGGGGAAGAAATTCATGCTAGGAGAAGAGAGAATTGAGGTGCATACATTCGGTTCCATGTCATTGGGTTCTTAGTAAAGGAAGAGATGATTGTACCTTGATGTCTGACCCTGAAATTATTCCTAGCACAGTCTTTAAGGATCTGTTCCTGAGTCCTCAGGTGGGGAATGGCACTGCAATAAACATGGAATAAAAATGTTAGAGCTGTGTTCTCTATACGATAAGAAAATTTGAGTGGAGATAGCAGTGCTTTGCAGCAGAGTAACAAAAATGGGCAAAGGACATTTCCTCCACAGTAGTAACATGATAGTCAGGGTGTCCAGCTAGAAATGAAGAGGATTAACAACCAAGTCCCCCCAGATGTGGGGCACTGTCCAGGCGGGGAACTCAGGTTAGTAGAAATCTTTAGTTCTGTGACCTTAGACATGCTCACCCAGCTCCAGCACAAAATCTTCATAATGTTAAGATGAAACTGCCTTCAAAAACTGTGAGTTAGGAAGGACTTCAGAAAGCCTAAAACTTTCTCAATGGTACAGTTCGAGGAGAGGGCAGGTAAAGAAGCCATGCAGAATATTTTTGTTTTGCAACACTGTTACCCTCTTGACCAGGTCAGTTCTTTATTTTTATTTAAATGTATTTGGAAATATTTTTTAATTGCAAGTTCCCTCAGGATGTATAGTTTGCTACATGGGCTTTTAGCACCCTCCAATCTACACAGTACTGTCTATGGAAAAAATACATGCTCACACCCTCATTATTGGTTAAATTGAATTAAGAAATGCTTTTTTATTACAACAGTGAGAATGGCTGAGTTCTTTCTGTGTATCTGGCTCAAATATGGGCTTTCACTAATGTTGCTTTTCCATCTAGAGGATGTGTAAAATTTGTGAGAAAATAAGAAACTGGCCGAAAATTAATAGAGCAGACAAAACTGAAGGAAATTAGTTGGGCATCTTATGCAAAGCCTGTATTTTGGCTGATGTTCAACTCCATTTACTTTCCCCCCCTCTTATTCATCCAGGGCTAAAATGTGTGTTTTCTGATTTCAAGAGTAAGAAACCAAAAGCAAAGAGAGGGATTATTTGAGTCAGAACAAATACCTTTTCCAAAGAAGATTATACATGTCACATACAAATTAGATTTGAAGAAAAAAGTGAAGGGAAAAGGATTAGAAATTATGTTCTGAAATTGGAGAAAGAAATGATGAATTAAACAATGTGGAAAAGAGTAGCTAAATACTGAATCTATAAACTTTGACCAGTCTTATTAGTATTTCACATTCTTGACATTGTATAATAAATTGAAGACATCAACACCTGGTTGGGCAAGGGGTATAAAAAATTAGACCACAATATTTTAAAGTTGTCATGCAACAGAAAATGTAATGTGCCTCTTGAAAATATATTTAATCTTAGTTAGTTTGGAAGCTATAAAAGAAGAAAAAGTCTAGTACACTTTAAAGCAGAGCTGATAAATTATAGCCCTTGGGCCAAATGTGGCCCACCACCTGTTTTTGGGTGACCCACAAACCTAGGAGTGGTTTTTACATTTTTTTTAATTCATTTTTATTGTTAGACTTATTGGGGTGACATCTGTTAGCAAGGATTACATAGGTTTCAGGCTTACAGTTCTACAGTGCATTGTCAACTTGTTGTATAAGTCACATTAGGTGGTGAAATTATTATGGTTTTTACATTTTTAAGTGGCTGAAAAATAATCAAAAGAAGAAGAATGCTTTGTGGCATGTGAAATTCGAATTTAAGAGCCATAAATAAAATTTTATAAGAACACAGAAACACTTATTTACATATAATCTACGGATGCTTTTGCACTCTAATGGCAGAGGTGAATCATTTGGAGATCAGAGGATCCTCAAAGCTGAAAATATTCACTATCTGGCCCCTTACAGAAAATGGCCAATTCTTACTTTAGAGAATTCAGTTAGCTGGTAAGTTTGCTTGATTTTAATCCTTAACCTAATAAGAATTTTATCCATCAGCCCTTTTGTTGAACAGGAATGGTTGCAGGAAGGTCTTATTTTGATAACTATTGTATAACATGTGGTTCTAATTTACAGTCATGCCTGCTACTACATGTGTATTTGCCCCTTAGAAAAAAACTCAGTCCCCCACAAACGCTGAGATTATTTTATAGTGATTTGTCTTAATCTCACTGAGTATGCCAGCTACCATTTCTCATGTCATCATGCATCCATTTTAAAATGATATAAAAGACTTGGTTAATTTTGATATATGTCACACACACCCATGTTGCCAAATAAAACTGCCCCCCAATGTATTTTATGACATGATTATGTCATTATTTTTCAAAAAGAACTACATCTTTCCAGGATGTAAAAGATCTTTAAAATAAGAAATCAGACATGGAGGTAGATCACAAAATGAATTAGCATAATAAGTGACAATGGAGTATATCATTAATATTCTTTAATAATGTTTAAACTTCAATATTTTCATCACACATAAAACAGTGTCACATTTTTAAAGTCTGACTGTATAAAATTAAGAAATCTTTCTGCTTGTCTTGCCTTTCAATATGATGAGGTTTTTATATAAAAATATTCTTGCTTGTATTTTGCTTCTTATAGACTCCATTTGTCACCTCCACATTTGGGTATTTCTCATGAGCTTTCATTTTGCTCCTCTATAGCTCAAATAACAGTAAACATTAATGGTAATTATTGCTCTTGGCACTATTTACCTATTTCAAAGAAAATACCCAGTTGTCCTTGTTAAAATTCAGGCCTCCAAACAAAAACTTTAGAAAGAGTTTCAGAATCTTTTATTAAATGAAAAACACTTTTAAACATTCTTGAGGGGGAATTGTAATATTAGGCTGGATATCCATTCTCCCCATACTTGCATTCCAAATGTGCAAATTATTAAATTATAAAAATAAAAGGCTATTTATGGCTTTTACTATATATGTCTTTTACTAATTTTTACTTGGCTACAGCTGACAGAGATTTATTTCAATTTACTATAAACATTATTTCTTAAGACAAGAACAGAAAAGCTAACTTTGATGAAACTTGGCACAGTGTCCAGCATATAATAAGCACCCTATATATTTTTTTGAATGAACAAAAGTAATTGTAATAAATTATTATTTAGTGGTGCTTTATCTATCCAAAGCCTGTTTTCATTTCCATATTTGAGCTAGTTCTGAGAGATACACAGGTGGGTGTTTTCAAAGATTATATCCGCCAAATATTGTGGACTCTTTATTAACCAGAACTCAAGCAATTGGCACTGACAGTGTCGGTTACTTGAGCTTCGGTTAATGCAAAATCTATTAATACTTATATTTATCCAGCATCCAGCAATTCCCATGGTGCCAGTTAACTGCGAGTCTACCATATTCCTCAAAGGCACAAACAGTTTTTGTTAGACACAGTCCAGTGAATATTAGAAACTATGATTTCAAATGTCCAACCAAAAAGTAAGCTCAAATTTGTCCATTACCAAGCAAGAAAAGGAATTGAACCTTTTGGAAAAGGTCTGGGTCCATGAAGCTACCAAATGCCCCAAAGTAACCACTTCTGTTCTCAAGAAGTTCAATAAAACATATAACTATATTAGTGCAACAAATGGCAAGTTAGCAATTACTCTGAGATGGATAATGCAGGATACAAGTCACCTCAGGATACTAATCACGAGCCAGTGGCAGAAAAAAGGCAGCCATGGTTACCTAGCCGTGATTTCACACTCCCTCTTAGGGAAGCATCTACTCCGAGCCCAGGAAGTGTAGCCCTATTTTAAAGGCATTTTGCCTCATTGGCCACAGTTGATTCGTTTAGGAATGAATATCTGATTCAAATAGACTGTTCATATGCATTCAGGTGGGAGGAACTGGGACATTAAGTGTAATGACTGTTGGCTTTGTTTTTGTTTCATGGGCTGTCCAGGATTTCAATCCCCTTCTTAGATTTCAGGACTTTCCCACCTATGGAGACATTGGCAGGAGCAGAGCTCCCCTTCCCTTGTACAGCCTCTTACTTGCTCTCCCACCCTCCTTTGCAGCCAAAGAACTGGCACATGATACAGGTTCGAGCAATCAGAAATGCATGCCCTGGACTTTGAATTGGTAGCTCCTGATGCACAGTTGTAGGGATACTAAAGAATCTTGTTTCAAGACCAGGATGGGCAGCAAGTGCAGAATTCAGGGACCCTGGCATCAGGGCTCTAAGTTCAGCACTCAGAAGTTTAAGTGTTAGTCAAGTCTAGTACTCTGCAGCCATGATGCCCTCATAGGACTAGTTCTATAGTATGTTTGTTGGCTGTGGTTCCAGCTGGGGAGTCTCCATTGTTTTCTGTCCATTTCTATCCCTTCCCAATAATGCTATGAGCTCTCCAGGATCCTCCATTAAATTCTTTATCTGCTTAAGTGACCCATGGTGACTTCTGTTCATTACAACTAGGGAGAGTGACTGACACACATAGCCTGTAGCAGCTGTCTGCTAGCATGAGACCTTAAGATAAAGGAAACTTGGGAGCTGAAGCTGCCATTTCAAGATGGCTGTGATAGGCCATCTCAACACAGAAGACAGTTAATAGATGCTTCAAGAAAAGCAGATACCAAATACAATGAGACTTCGGGAAGAAAAAGGTAGAGACAGTTTTACCCCAATTTAACATTTCCCAGTCCCAGTCCAATATGAATAAGCCCTACTTCATTTCCTACATGTGGATGGCCTTGAAATTTCCTGTTGTATCCTTTTTAAAACTTGATTTATTTTATAAAGAGTTTTATTATTACAGTCAAATGTGTCCTGATTAAGTCAGCCAGGTAAGTAGCAAACCATAATTATCTAGGAATATGCAAAACAATGAGACTGGGACGCAGAGGGACTTAGCAGACAAATCATGAGAGAATCCTCTCTCCCTATCTCCTCGTAACAGTGAGGTCTCTACCTTCTGTTCAGGGGTGGGACAAGTACCATATGCATGTATTGTTGCATTGAAACTTATTAATTAGCAAGTTACTTCTACACCTCAGTGCATATGAAAATCACTAGGTCATGTCTGTATATTGCCCAAGATAACAGAGAAGGCTTTAGCAAAAAATGTATAAATTGAGGACTGAGAAAGCTCTCCCCAAAACAAAAACAACCATAATATCGCATAAGAACCATCTGTCAAGGCAGTCCCTAGATTGCAGAAAAAGATGGTGGCAAAGGCTGCTGACAGATGGAGAAGCAGATCCACCCAGGAGGAGCTGTGGACAGCTGGCTCACATAGCCCAGGCTTCCGGCCATCACTTCACACATCACAACTATATCATGACTACTCCTAAACGTGGATGAACAACTTTGAGCAAGTCACCCCAAGATGGGCTGCCTGCAGCTTAGAATCCTGTGGGGGACAGCACCACAGTCCACTCGTTGCCTGGGTGCCCACAAAGGGCCTGGTTCTGTCCTGTCCCGGGGAGGGTGTCAGAAACCAAAGAAGTGTCTTCTGCTCTGCTTCCTGACCCTTTTCTTTTCCTTTTTTATTTTTTTCCAGGTTAACCAAGTTGGGAAACAGTAAAAAATCCTTTAGAGAAGCCACTATGCCTTTACTCTCACTCCTGGCATTGAGTGACAAGCAAGCCTGCCTCTTAGCAAGAAAAGCTAAGGAATGATCATTCCAGTTTTAAAAAATCAAAGCAAAAATTCTGATGTCATGGGAAATTCATAAGAATGACAGTAAAAGACCTAAAACTTGAACAAACCCCAAATCTCTGTAAGCCAGTGTTATCAGCAAAAATCTGTAACCTACTTTCAATGTGGAAATTCTGGGAATCCAAGATTAGCTGTTGAAACTTAGGAAAATTGCATAATGTTTCTGTACAATTAACATAAAAATAGCTCTATTTTCCTCAATGGTTTGTTGCAAGAATCAAATGAATGTAAGAGTGGTTTGAAAGGTATGGTACTAAATATTCACAGAGCATTATCATCATAGGAACCATGCTAATACAGTAGATTTTCTGCTAACTGGATCTCAAGCAACTAGCACTCTCAAGTAACTGGCAGAAATATCAAAGAAATAATACTACATTTACCTGCATGGCTGCTGGTTAACTGAAAGTCTACTTATATTTATTTAGCCAGCATCTACCAATACGCAGGGGTGCCAGTTAACTGAGAGTCCACTGTATTTTTAGTCTTAGTTACAGCTATTGATATCTTTAGCAAATTATCTGAATCTAGGATCTGATCTTTGTAGATCATAGTTAAATGAGTTCATTTGTGTAATGCACTTAGAACAGTTCTTATGGTAAGTAAGTACCCTTTAAGCCCAATCTACTCGATCAGGATAATGATTATCAGAAGTCATAGTGATGGTGGTTACGTTGTTTCTTCTTATTTTCATTAATGGCATGAGTCTCTGTCTTTACTATACTACATAATTTTCTTATAATAGGAGCTCAAGTGTTTGGGAATTATCAATCCCCTAATGCTATCAGCTGTGATTACACGTACCAGCAAATGATACCCAAGGAGGCACTGTCTCACTACTGCCCAGAGATCCTGATTCCACATAGCTGCTGCCAACAGGCAGATGATTATTATTGCATTTGTTTATACCCTTCTTAAAGTTTACTTTTACACCCTCCTAAAAGCCTCAAGGCCATATATTATTTTTAATTAAAATGAAAAAAATTTTGTTTGTAGAATTTCATGGTAGTCCCAAAGCACTACAAAAAACAGTTGGTGGAATTGCTGCTTAAAAGTTAAGGAGGATTAAAGACAGTCAAAAAGCTTTCTCATATCATCCTAGAATCAAATACATAGTCTAAATACATATAAGCTGATAAATTTTACATTCCATTACAGCCACAAAAACAACCCACATCACTTCAGGAGTGTTTCAGGGCCCAGACATTGAAATAAGTCTCGAGTTAGTTTCATGCAATGGCAATACTAGTATTCAACTGTCACCTCTTCTTATATTAACATGCTGTGATTATTCCCAGCAGTAGAGCTGGGCCTCCATGGTAATGCTCCTCAGGGAGCTGAGGAAGTGCTTTAATTATTAAAATGAATAATTCTTACCAACACATTTAATTGGGAAATATTGCATGTTCAAGGGGCACTAATGGAACCGCTCTGAGAACTGAGCAGTGTGATAGAGGATGCTTTTTGATGTGAATTTTAGCAATTCTCTCCTCATCCCATCACACCATGCATTATTTATTTGCTTTTTTAAAAGTCTATCATTTTATTTCTAAGTGGACTTGGAATTATTGAACCCCAAAATGCAAAGCTTTGAATTACTGCCATGTGTTTGAACCATTATCAACCCACAAAAACCAAATACAGTGAATCATTATGTTCTCTCTGATTGCTAGGACATCAACAATACCGTGAGCATTATATAAACCAGCTAACACAGGAGAGTCAGGTTAGCTTTACAGAAGGGTAGCTATACCATTTCTTTTCTTGAGACACAAAAATTTGTATATTGAAAGCATTAGTCTAATTTCACTCGTGGAAATCCTTAAGTACATTTGCCATGTTTACACACTGTTGTATGTGTTTGTCTGTATGTGTTAACGTATTCTCAGAGAAATGAGACTTATTCCAGAGGCAAACAGAACTCAGTCTCATTACTAACTTTTCACATGCAGATATAGACCATTTAAGCCCTCTGACATGTTTTTCTTAATGTTCTTTATAAAGAAAATTTTCACCATTGAAGGAGAAAAAATCCGGGACCAGTGTTCTCATTCAATCTCTCTATTTTGAGTCATTTATAAAGCTGTTTCTCTGAGGGAGAAAATGGTAGGAACACAGGGAATAATAACACTGGGAAAATACAAAACGAAAGGCAAACGTATTTACCCACTGGCAAGAGGCTGTGTAATCATCAGAAATTTCACTCCTTGACTTGTAAGCGTTTTCTGTGGAAGTAGAATGTTGCTGGCACTAGGTTTCAAGATTCTAAGCATTAATTTTTTTTAAAAAGGGACTAACAATGGCTATTTGTTTCAGAGACTGTATTTAGAGCTTTTGTATGCTCAGTTTAATTAACATAAGATTTGTATAAACCTCAAGTGAAGACAAACATCTACACGCTACCTACAAGAAAGGTAACACCATACATCTTCCTAAAACTTCCCTGGCGGTCATTGGTGTACCACCCTTGGGCCCTCAAAGACCTAGTTTTCCCCTGACCTTGGCTGGTTCTCCCACCCACCCTCATCCCCTGCCCACCAGTACACATCTGCCAGTCCCGGGATGTTCACTCCTCTCTGCCACTTCTCACTATCCCACACCAATGTGCCCCTGTTGAAATACTGCTTAGCCACTAAAAAGCACGACCCAATGCGCTCCTCAGATGGTGCAAACATCAAGTGGCATTGCTGTCTCCAAATTCCCTAGCGAGCTTTCCAGGTTTTCTAACTTTCTGAATCACCCTTCTTGTTTCTCTGTATCTGTCAGGCTGCCTGGTCCCCGAGTGCTGGAAGAAAATCAAAGAGCTGCTTGACTGCAAAGGGGTAATTACTATCAGTGACATTTCCATTAGGAAGTTTCCTACTGAGCTGCTCTCATCTTAATACCAAATACTCATATTAATGTCCCTCCCCAACTCAGCTCCCTTCACTAATTTTTTTAAAATTAAAATTCTAATGATTTATAATGAATGACTGCTCACTGTCAGGCTGTAAAACTAATGACTCAAGGGCACCTGAATGACGTGTACTTCTACCTAGACTTCCACATGCCTGATCTTCACTGTTTGGTTTATATCACATGATGGGCTCCAGCAGTTGTTTAACAATACATGCAACATAGAATACATGTAAACAAATGGGGCAGTGGTTTTCAAACTTGCTTTAGCAACAACTCTACTCTTCAATGAAATGTGACACTAAATGACTACAAAAGTAATATTTATTAACATTAATTCATAAGTTCATTTATGTAACAATTTTATTGTCAGTAAGTTTCTTTTCATGAAAAAGAAAGCATAAATCAGTATTTAAATGAAAATTAGAGTATACTCATGTATTAACCTCAGCATCCAATTCATTTGCATTTTTTGTTTTTTTGCATAAATAAACTGTTTCTGACAGCTTGTCCTATATTCTCAAGTTGTTCTTGAACTAGATGTAAATGGCAAAGGTTTTATTCCAAGGCCTTTAAGAAATCAAGATAAGTTATCATGTAAGTGATTTCTAATATGTTAAAATTTGGTACTTAACACGTGTGAGTTATTTCATGTGGCTTGTTTGCATATTATTTTAGTTTAGTTTTAATAGTTAAAATATATTTCTGAACAAAATCTGAATCATATTTAAGAAATCAGTAAAACATGACAAGGGAACACAAGGGCTCTATAAAACAAAACACCATTGATGCAGATTTGATTGAATTTTATGAAGAAACAGATCACTAAGAGATGAGGAAAAGTTTAACTTGGAGAAGGCCTTGGCTATTGCTAACGGTAGCATTTTAATGCCCTCAGCGTTTTCTGGTATCATTACCCCAGTTCCAGTTTCATTCTTATCGCATTACAAGTTGAGCATGTCTGTCCCCTCCAGAAGATTATATGCAAATGAAGGCAGAGGATAATTGACATTTACTGAATTGTAACCCTTGAAAATTTATGTTGAAGCCCTAACCCCCAATGTGACTATATTTGGAGATGGAGCCTTTAAGAAAGTAATTGAAAGCTAAATGAGGTCATAAAGGTAGGGTGACAAGACTGTGTCCTTATAAGAAGAGGAAGAGACACCAGAAATTGTCCAGAGATGATTCATCCTCTCTCTTTCTCTCTGTCTCTCTCTCTCCCCACACAGAGCAAAGACCGTGTGAGGATACAGCTAGAAGGCAGCCACTTACAATCCAAGGAAACAAGCTTCCCCAGAAATCTTGATCTTGGATTTCCAGCCTCCAAACATTTGAGAAAATGAATTTCTATTGTTTAAGCTGTTCAGCCTCTGATATTTTGATATGGCAGCCCAAACAGACTAATGCAATCATGAAACAAATATGTCAGAAAACATTGTTAAAAATGAACACAATAGAAGAAATTTCCTTTTTATCACTGTGAGATACCTAAATTTGATACACTACAAAGTACTCAGTAAGAGTACTGTCAATATTTTTCTACCTGAATAAAAGTAAAAGCTTTCGGCATCCAGATTTTAAGTTTGGGTGTGCATGGATTTGAGGAGTCCTCAGCTTTATCTAATAGCTCTCTATCCCCATAGCTCATAGTACAGGGTTGTACACACTGTTAAGCCATTAATGTGTTAAATTTGGGAGAGACATTGTTGACTTTTTGAAACTAATTCATTTGGTTTGTACATCATTATTTATCCTAGTTTCTTTTTCTTTATTCAAGTTTTTCTCATATTTTATACCAAGGATAGCAAAAGCATGACACAGGTATTGCCACTCATCTGTCAGTTACTATGGCAATCATGAACCAATTGATGCCAACATCTTTTCTCTCTAGATTTACATGTGGCTTCAGAAGAATATTGTCAATCCCGATTTATATCTCTTTCATCAAATATGGTTTCAGATCTCAGTATGTGATAAGAATTTCAAACTTTAAGAATTTTTATGGCATTTGCCAAATGTAAATGTTGATTTTACTCTGATCAAAACTGCTGAATTCATCAGCTCATTCCTGGAGTTGCGCAATGCACAGCCTATACAGGTAAGTAGTAAATTTGCCCCATGTAATTTATATATATTCATTTTATTTTTCACTTTTAATTATTTTGAAACAAAATACTTTTTCAGGATACCTTTGATTCCAACAATGTTAATGACTTGCTTATAATAACAACAAATTTGTTTCTTAATATTTTAGATGCCTTTAATAATTATCAGTTAAAAATAGCTATTTTTAATATTATTAAATGTTCCTAAAAATATAAGATGTGACATCCAGTTTAGGACAAGCCCCAATATAGCCTTTCCAAATTTTTCAAAAAAATATCTCTGGAAATAGAAAAAGATGAAAACAATTTATTTCCAAAATCTAAGGCTGATACAATATATCACCAAGTGTGGGAGATATCTATATTCCCCACACAGTTAATAAAAGAGATTAAGAATCATACTGGTATCTAAAGGCAGAGAAATTCTGGGAGGCTGGGAAGGTCAGACCCTCTGCCATCTAGCTGTGGCACAAAAGAAGTGTAACAGGCACTCAAGTGGGTAGATGAAAGCCCAGGTCTTTTGCATATCTCCTTCTCCAAATATCATTAAGTAGGAGATAGAGACTATAAGGTGTTCTCTTAATTTTATTCTCTGTGCACTCTTTTGAGGATGATTGCATTTCTTTTCCAGATACCACTGTAGGTGGTTTTTCAAAGCTCCTCCCTTCATCTGATCAGCCAGGTACAATTGCCTCTCCCTTATTCTGCAAGGCATCTTTGCAGACCTGTGTAGGTTAATTATTTTTTCCCACTCACAACCCAGCAGGGATTTGCCTGAGCTGGTTATTTGTCAATGGACAAGCTGTGTACTTGACCTGTAGTTCTGTTTTCTGTCCACTTCTGCTCAGTCTCAGTCCAGTCCCTGATTTCATTCTAGCAAGCATAAGGGACCAATATTTTGGCATTAACTGCTCTGGGATTTTTACTCCCCCACTTCAGGCTGCAGTCAGGTTCTCCAGGCCTATGTGTGGGGGAAGAAAAGCCACAGGAGACTAACAAAGAGTCATGTCTCAGCTCTCTCCATATGTAGTTCTGACATGCATTGAGAGATGTTTTCAAGTCTCAAAAACTGGGTTTTAAATGCAAAGAAGCAGAGTTTATTTTTTAAATAATAGATTACTTAAAAACCAGTTATCAAGTCCAAGACTTGATTAAAAGAACAAACTAAAAGTAAAAAATTAAATTCTACTAAATGTCCCCAAAAAGTATTTGCCTCTCCTGGGACAGAGCTCAGGAGAGAGACAGTAAACTCTCAGCATTCAGTAGGGCTTTGAAAGCAGAAAGGACCCCATCTTATTTTCCAGGAAGTGCTTAAAGCTATACCCCAAGACTCCTGCACAAATCCAGGTGGTATGAAAGAATTAAATGTTTCTTCTTTTTTCAAAAGGAGGCAGAAGTGGCTAAGGAAGCCTTGCAATCTGGACAGCTCCTTGCAAGCAGAAACAAGTGTACCTGAATGCCCTGTCACCAACGACAAGACTAAAGGTTAGTGGGCATACCTGTGAAAAATCAAAGTCCAAATGGGATGAGTTACATCTCCTACCTTTTAAAAGGACAGCTGCCAATAATAGGGGACAGACCCTTCCCTGTGATACCATCATGCAATTTAAGCCCCTGAAACTGAGAATAAAAGAAAGAAAATAAACTCTAATCTTATGAGGTTGGGGGCGGGACTTGATGATCTGAATTGTCTGAATTAAAACCTGAAATAATTGAGATTAGCAAATAATAATAATAGTAATAACTGAGATTAAGTGTTCCATCGTCAGACACATATAATGAAGACAAGTTGTAGAATAAAAAAAAAAGGAAGAAAGTTATTTTTATTCCTAGAGATTCAGATTCCCTCATAACATTTTAGGCAGGTCCAGGTGTCTGTGACACAGGGATCTCTTCCTGTTGTTTCCATATTTTATTCTCTGACATACTAAGCAGATACAGTATGTAAAAATCATATCTCCCAACATACAGGCCTAACAAGATTCTTTGCATCTCTCCCAGGCCCGTTTCACCAAACAGACAGACTGAACAGTACTATTCAAAAGGGCCTATACCTGCCAGCACACATGTACTCTTTAGAGCTTAGGATTTAGGAGAGCTGCTTCTAACCAACTGAGAGCACCTTTTGTTTGCAAATTAGAAAAAGATGCCTGCTATTCCAGACACTCTTGTACAACAAATAACCCAGCCAACTATACACTGTGGTTAGAAAATGAGAAACAATCTACTTCTTTTCACAAACAGAGCTAAAGGGAAGAATGCTCATTTTCTGGTTATAATTAGCCCTGGCACTGCAAATGAGAAGCAAATGTGAAGGACACATGATATTTGTCCTGACTTTTTGTCAGACACTTTATTTTATGAAACATGATAGTAGGACATGTGCTAATCCTCAGTTTATTTATTCAATTCAATTAACCAATTAATCTATCTGCAAATACCTTTTAAATAATACCAATTCCTGGTCAGATACTGAGATTAAGTTATCCTTGATAAATGCAGATGTTTGGGCCACAGAAACCCTATGTGAATGACTTTCATACTTGATGTATTATTGACCTCTCTACACAAAGCTTCTAGCTCCCCAGCTAAATCAGCAAAGGCAAACAGAGAGGGTAAGTTACTGTTGTGTTTCCAGTAGTCCTTGGAGAGTTTTGCAGATACTATATGCTGTTTTTAGTACTTCATGGAGATTTTGTATGCATGTAGAATAGCCCCAGGTGGCCATCCTTAAGCAAATTATATAAATTTGCTAAGCCTCAGATTGTTCATAATTATGTAATATTTTGTGAGATTTTGTGACTTTGAACATGTGAGAACACTTAGCACTGTGCCTAGCATAGGGAATGCGTGTTCACCTCAGTTTCATGACCCTGTGGTTACAATGAGGTCACATGGCCCATAAGCATGCAAATTTCCCTGACACATGCCATATCCATATTATGCAGGAGCTGCAGAACTGTTTCAAAGATGTGTGTGGTTAATTCTGGGAGGTCCTGGAGGTGTGTCTGTGATTACATTTGACATTCCTATAATTTCCCTCAGGGATTCCTCACTTGAGTCTGCTACTTGAAGTCACTTGAGATCTGGACCTCACCAAAGTCTCTATTGTAGGTTCCACCATGATCATATTGACATCAGTGCTTCTAAAATATAACAAGCCATTGTGGGCCAATGTAGCAGTGCATTCCTACTGTCTACTAAGCAGAAGTAGGCTATGCCATCTTCTCACCATGTTTTATTGTACCCTTCTTCACAAATCAACTGCTCTTGTTTTCTCAGGACCACCTGTTTGCTTTGAAAATCCTACATCCCTGGAAACCTTCAGTCTCAGGCAAATTAGTCATCCTAAGTGTCAGATACCAGATATATGAAGCCCTCTGAGAAACAAACATTATTCTCTCTTCTCTATCCTCCTTATGCCTCCAGCCCCCCAGACCCACCACATCTGTTTCCTCCCAGGAAATAAACATAAACCTGTATTAGTTTCCTATTACTACCTAACAAATTACTATGAGCTAAGTCGTTTAACATAACACCCATTCATTATGTCATAATTTCTGTGGATCAGAAGTTTGACTGAATTTTTCTCTATTGGTTTCTCAGCTCAGGATCTTCTAGGGTAGATATCAAGGTATCAGTCAGCCTAAGGATCCACTTGTAAGCTCAATAAGGTTGTTAGCTGAATTCATTTCTTTGTGATTGTAAGACTGGGGCCTCCCTTTCCTTGCCTCTATGAATTGGGGACCACTCTCAGCTCCTAGAAGCCATCCATATTCCTGATCATGTGCCCTCTCCACCTTGAAAGCCACCAACAGAGAGTTTCCTTTGCATCAGATCTCTCTCACACTTCCAGTTTCTTCAGGGGAACCCAGTTCTTTCAAAGGCTCACTGAGATGGTCAAATTCATCCAAAATAACTTATCCTTCCTAAAGTCCACCGTGCCATATAACATAACTTAATTGTCGAATAATATTTCAAGATATTTAAAAGTTTTGCCCACTCTCAAAGATAAAAAATTATACAAGGGTAAAAGTCACTAGAGAATCACCTTAGAATTCTGCCCATTTTACCTCCTCTCCCCAAATGTTACAGAGATGCCAGATGAGGACAGGGCCCCAACACCTTTCCAGACTCATCCAGACAGTCTCATCTGAAGTTCATAAGTATCATCCAATGTCTTTAATACATTCATGTATCCTTTCTAATGGAACAAATATTTATTGAAGGTCCCTTATGAGCCTGGTACTATTTCAAGTGCTGGAGATCCATAATGAACAAGAGACATGACATTGCCCTTGCCTAGTGGGTCAAAATCAATATAAAAATTATATAAAATATAATTGTATCTTTGACCAATGCCAAGAATGTAAGGTTTCTGGTGCTATGAGATCCATTAAGGGAGGATTTGACCCCATCTGAATAAAAGAACAGGGGCCGAGATTGCTGGCTGCCCACCAAAATCCACTCAATTTCTGTTACAGAAGAAGGCGTTAGGGCTGCCCAACTACACTTTATTTCCAAGCTGCTTTTTCTTTTAAGTGTGGCCATGTAACTAAATTCTTTCCAATGAGTAGAAGTCAATGGTGCTACTTTCAGACTTGGGCCATTAAACTCATTGTCATGCCTCTGAGTGAAAATGGCATGGCCCAAAGCAACCACAAGTCACATGATAAGAATGGCAGAGCCACAGTAGGCTAAGTCCTTGAATGATACATGAAAAGAGTGCACCACCACCACCTGACCACCACCACCTGTCCCAGCCTGGACTGCTGTGTGAAAAACTTTCTCCTATGTTTGAGCCACTACTTTTAGGTCTATGGTTTCAGCAGTTTAGCTTTCCCTAAGTAATACAGAATGACATTCTGACAGACAAATCAAAACATAACACTTTCTTATCTTACACTTACATAATGTGTCTCTGAAAGGCTTTTACATCTAGTAGATTTAATTCTCTCAATACCCTGTGAGACACGTAATAGGACATCTATTACTACATCCACCTGCCAGATGAGGCTCAGAGGATTCAGTGACTCAGAGGATTCAAAGGCTCCCTAGCTCATTAGCCATTTCTGGGATCGCTGTCACTGAATCACCATTTGGATTTGAATAAGCCTTCACTTCCTTTCTTCATTTATAGGATGTGGTCATTCTTGCCTTCCCACATAAGAAGAAATTTTGTGGGCCTGGTCTATGAAATACTCTAGAAGGAAGACAACACAATTGTGATACTCAATTCTATAAGTTACATATACAAGTGAGATATGATTTGACAATGCCCTCTTAATTATCTACTCTTCAATATCTTGGGTCCATTGGAAACAGATTAATATGCAAAACTGTAAGTTGCTAAGATATTGCTGGTCTTAGATTTCTTAAATTTTAACATGAGGTAATCTCATCCTTGGTCTCATGCTCAGTGAGGTTCTTTCAACTTCATTTACTCATTGTGTGTTTTCAGAAAATGCATCTTTTCAAAATCTTTTATTCATTAGTGTTCACCCAAATTTATGAGCATTTACCACGTTAAAGGTACTGTACTAGGCAAGGGGTAGCCAGTGGTAACTAATGCAGGGACAGTTTCTGCCCTCAAGATTATAGTCTAATAGGAGAGATAATGATCCAGTTTGGTGTATAATTTTATATAATTACAAATGGTCATTGATGCAAAGAAGGAAGCAAGCAACAAAGATGATGAGAATTGAGGGAGTTCCCTGATGGTGTAGTGGCTTGGGGCTTCGGCGCTGGTGCTGTCGGTGCTGCGGCCTGGGTTCGATTCCCAGTCAGGGAGCTACCCACATACCAAAAAGCATTAAAAAAATAAATAAATAAATAAAATAAAATAAAAAATTAAAAAAAAAAAAAAAAAACAAAGATGATGAGAATTGAAACACTTTTTATCTCTTCTTAACTCTAGTTGCATAAACAACATAGTCTACTGAGCAAGCCAGGGTTCGGACTGTTCACAAATGTATTATTTCCAAGTTGCTAATATGGCCTATTTTTTGGCCTCTGGACAGCTTAAGTAGCTTTTCTTTGCTGCTAAAAAGTTAGGAGTTACATTTGATACTTAGCTATATTGAATGGCTGAACTAAGTATCCTAATTCAGGTATTGTTCTCCTCCTTCTAAATTGTTTTTGCTTTATTTCTTCCTTCAGGTAGGAAAGGATACAAAGAGGAAGGGAGGAAGAAAGGAAGGAAGGGAGGGGAAGGGAACGCTATTAGAAGTGATGTCCTTGATCTTTTGTATTCGACATTCTGATCATTTCTCTTCGGGCCCTGACTGAGTGACCAGATGTGATGTAGGCACTAAATCAACCTAAGAGATACTTTTCTGCTCAAGGTCAGGGACACCCCAAACCATCATAATTTGAGAAAACTATGTCCTTGCCCTGAAAGCCAAAACAAAAGTAGTTGCCCTGCTACCACAGCTCTGCTTCCACAAAGCCTGTTCTGTGTTCCCAAACAAGGTGACCGGAGAGTTGGTAGGATTTGAGGGTCAGAATGAAGAGGGAAATGATTTTAGAAAAAGAAAAGATTTATTAAGTACTTATTATATATTTCATGAGCAGTCTCCATGAAATATTCACAACTTCACAATTCCATATTCTATTCAGAGTATCCCCAGCCTACACCTGGCCCAGGTTAGTGTCTCATGTCACACTCCCATTAACTTCTTTGCAGCTCTAAACCCACAAGTCAGAGGTGATGCCCTCATATAACTAACCTGGTCACTTCACATGCACCAATTCCCACCTTAAGCTAATGATAAGCTTACCAGAAATCAGATTGAAATTTTGGAACAGATCATAAGCTCATAGCCATATGGCAATGAGAATAAAATCACTGGGCTACATATTTTCATCTTGGTCTTTGTTTCAATCCTCGGCTCATGCAATTCCCCCTCCTTTTTAAGCCTGGGAGAGACAGCTCTGAGGTCACATCAGTGAGATACACAACAGAGCTGTAACCCTGAGGAAACTCAGATCCAAAGTACTCAAGAATAGAATATATGGCTTCCCTAAAGCAGAGTGGCACAATGACATCTGTCTTTACAAACTTAATAGTCTGTAATCTGCTACAGCTGCTGCAGCATGGCCTGTCTGTCTTGGCATTCACCACCCTCTATTCATAAATTAGCTTTTCATCTGGGTTTAGGTTTGGAAACCAGAAAGCTTCTAAAGTAAAAGAGGCTTTTCAAGGAGAACTAGAAAACATATCAAATGCTGAGCTGAGTACTCATAATATTTAGCTTTTTTCTGATTAATAAAGCAGTCATTTACTCATCATAGAAACATCAGTGTCTCTATACTGACGCATCACAACTTTGTATACAGTTATTGGGGAAACGCTACTCTCTTGTCTGGGAAGGAATCTTCAGGCACAGAGTTAGGGAAAGCTTAGGTGTGCAGCAAAGTTATCTGCTCATGTCCACCACCACTCACTGCCACTGCCAGTACCTCTTTCATCTCTCACTAAGGTCTGTGTTACATGCTTTCAGTTGCTCCCATAGCAATGGCCCATCAAAGTATCTTCACTGTTGTAACTCCCTTCTTACTTGCCTGTATCCTCACTAACATGGAAGGTCACTGAGAACAGAAACCACATTAATATTGTTGACCACAGTGTTCCTAACACCTCACACTGACCCTAATACACAGCAGGCTCTCAGTGAGTATTGAATGGAGAGATAATCTCCTTCTACTCTTAGATGAGATGTATTCTCTCCCTTTGAACACATTCTCCAGCCTTGGCATATGCTTCCTGGCCTCAGGCTTTGTAGTCCCCAGATGGTTCCTCAAAACAAGAATTTTCTCAAAATCCATATTTGGTTCACACACATGTTAACTGCAGAAGAAATACACTTATAATGTACATGTAATTGAAAAGTGGGCTTGTTTATTGCAGCGCAAGGTGGAATAAACCTTTCCTAGACCATAGAGAGACAACAGTGTTTTAGAATCAACTAACATCTAAAACCTTTATTATTTTAAAGGGATTTTTTCCTCTCCCTAAATCATGCTACTAAACTCTTTCTTAGATTATTTCTAAATTTTTTAAAAAATTATTGTAAAAGTAGCTACTGCTCATTAAGGTGTGGGGGGTGTGGTGAGGGGAGAAGGCAGAAAAAGTGAAAGCAAGAAGACTACCAAAAGCTTCTGTGGAGTCAAATTTCACAAGGTCACTATAAACATGTTTCCATCTGACTTTTTCCCCTAGTTCTTCTTTTGCAATAAAACTGTATGAATGTTGTGTTTTCTCCTAGAATTCTGCCATTCTTTTCTCTCTTTTCTCATTTTACTGTCCCTGGCTTATCTATTTGCTTCCAAGCCTTCAGGTACACTATGGTTTATTCAAATGTCATTCGACTTAAGTTGAATTAAATTGCCATTCTCCCTTCTTCCCATAAGGGCGAGCCAATTGAGTATGCCTACATAGATTACCAGCCAATTAAAACATGTTATTTATTAATGGCATCAGTAGAGAAGAGCTCTAATGAAAGCTGGAATGAGAAACACACCTCAGGCTCAAGGTCACAGTGGAACCTGCTGCCTCCCAGCCATGAGCTTTGAGTCTTAGCTATGCCTAGAGTAAGTGAACAATAAAGGCCATCAATGCAAGGCAACCCCAATTTACACAACATACACACTACTCACATGGACAATAATCAAAAGCTGGTGAACACACAGAAACAGAAAGACAGCCACAGAAAGAGCAAGCTTAACTTCGCTCTGAGCTGACCTGATTTTGAAGTTCTTACCTAGCAGGCCAGTCTGACCCATGGGGGAAGACAAAGTGGAGAAAGGGAGTAAGTGTACTTCACACAGAAGAAAAGTCCTTGATGGTCTAACATTCCAGAAGCACAGATCCAGAAATTGGATGAAAGAAGAGGGCACATCACTAATAACACTCACAATTAACACAGTGGCTCTGCCCACGTTGAAATGCAGCCCATTAGCTTCAAGTTTTGAGGTATTGGTGAACCTTTCCGCTCTCACTTAGGAAGGAGAGAATAAGAGGATGTAAGAAGAGGACCCTCCCTGGCCCTCCCAAAATTTGTCCAATTATTTATGTGCTGAAGCCACAGCAAATGGTCAATATTGTTTTCCAAAATGTACCTAGCTCATAGTAGATATTTCATAGATATTTGTTGACTAAATAAATAAATGACTCCTGAATTTGTTTCTGCAGTCCAGATCCCTGTCATGAACTACAGACCTACATGTATGCACTTGCCCATCCTTCCTCTGGCCCACCTTAGTAAGTGGAACCATTACCCATGCAACTATTCGAATCACAGACTTTCAACTCTGCATAACTCTCTCTTCATTAAGTATGAATCACTTCCCTCAAAAATCAGTTTATTACCTAGTAGTCAGTCTTTCTCACTCTCTCTCTTTCATGTTTCTAAGGACAAGCAGACAAAAGAAAATTGGCTTATTTAAAGGGAGTCATCTAGGCTTCATTATGGCCAAGAAACATTTCTTGACAGCAGCAAAGATCGGACTCATTTCTTATTGCCTTCCCTATTTTCCCTTACTTGCAAACTTTCCTCTTCATTGCTCCGTGACCAGCACTGGTA
>PVJL010016480.1:0-20812 GCA_004026885.1 Lyroderma lyra
GGAGGGAGGGAGGGAGGGAAGGAGGGACAGACGGATGGGTGATGGATGGATGAACATGAGCTGGAACTGAACTAGAGACTGAAAGATCATGATACCCCACAACTAACTCTTCATCAGATGTGGATTCTGATTTTTATTCTGCAACTAACAAGCTGTACAATTCTAACTCAATCCTTTCCCACACTGGGCATACATTTCCTCATCTGTAAAGTGAGAAAATGAGGCTAAAAAGGTGACTTTGCTTTTAAGACATCCCAAATTCACACACTTTGCATTCCAGGCCAGGCGGGGCCCCAGCAGCCACTTACACTATTCCCGGGGCGACGCAGCCCCGTCGCAGCTGCTGCCATCACCACTGCAGGCTCAGTCTGCTCGCAGACAGCTCACGTGCACGCTCAGAAAGTTCTTCACCTCAAGTCACGCCAGCCACCTTCACCTCATGCTCAGGGGTCTTCCTGATGCCACTGAGGCAGGGGATATCTCAGGACTCATATAGCATCCACACACGTGCAACCTAGAAGTCTGGGAACAGACGTTTCATGGAGGGGACTGAACCCACGGGAGCTGGGGGTGAGCATATAAATTCTTCTCCCTCCCCGCTTACTGCATGGTCTGGAGAGGTGTTGACTACAGATGACCTCTGTGAACACACCTGAGAGACTGAGCAATCAGCTCATCAGGAAACTGCCCTCGTGGGAATGAACTCACTTGTATTTGTTCTCCCTCTTTCTCTGCTTCCGTCTCCATTTCCCTGACTCTGTCTCCTTAGACTTGTACTCCCCAGTGAACTGTTAGTGCAGAAAGCGATCATCTAGTATCCACTCTGTGCTCACTATATGTCTAGCATTACGTGTCACCTCAGCTAACTACAACTACAAGAAAACAACTAGCGTTTATTGAGCATTTACTATAAGCCAGGTACTGGCTTAGGTGTTTTATATCATTAAATCCTTTTAACAACCCTATGAAGTATATACTACTATTTCCATTTCACAGATGAGGAAACCGAGGCACATATAAGTACCTTGTCGCAGGTTACAGAGTTACCACATGGGAGAGATGAAATACTCAAAGCGTTCCTGTAAGATTACTGCTATGTTCTTTGATAGATGAGAAACAGAAACTCAGAGAGGTCAAGTAACTTGACAAGAGTCACGCAGGTACTAAGCAGCAGAGGCGTAACTTGAATTCCTGGAATACGAAGCTTACTATGTCCCTCCAAAGATTCTCTTCACCCTGACACATTAACCTGTTATGTCTCCGAGAAAAGATTCTTCTGCTGTTAACTCCAGTTAGATCTCAGTGCCTAAGCTAAAGTCCTTCTCTTCACCCCCGCTCGTCTCCCGGCCTGCCTCGTCCCAAGGTGTCAAATTCTGTCCACCATCTCTCTGAACTTCTCCAAAAATATTCAAAGCCTATGGTGCTGGCTGTATCCATGCTCACAAATATTCCTGCACCTCGCTGAAGGGGTGTTGTACTCTCTCCTTTAACTTAAAGTTTGGCTTTGTCCAATGAAACTTGAGCAGGAGTGACACATATCACTTCTGACCAGTAGCTTTAGAAACCAGTGGATGTTTCACATTTTGGTATTTTCCCCCTTTGCCACAGCAATAGGCAGCCTATGGTTAGACGTTGCACTGGGCCTCAGAGAAAAAGAAATGTGATGGCATGAGGTCACCAGTTCATGACAGAAAAGTGGCATGAGCAAGAAATAAACTCTTGATATTGTAAGTCACTAGGATTTGATGGTTTTTTATTTCCATAAAACCTAGCCTTCTTGTTAATATATAAATTGCTACAAGAATTGGGGTGATACTGTAATAATACAACAAATAAACTAAAAATATTTGGGATTGGCTTGTGGCAGTGGGCAGAGAGGAAACCGTATTGTTGGAGGCTGGAAGGATTCTTGTGATTCTTATGCATATTATCAGTATGAAATATTTGGTAAAGCTGCCATCTGAAATAAACTGGAAGAGAAAAATGTGCCTGATGAACTTGAAAAACAGAAAGTTACATGTGTCTTGATTACTAATGGCTACATTTAATGAGACTAGAGAAAAGAGATGTGTTATGTATAAAATTGTGTGTCCCCCAAAATTCATATGTTGCAGTACTATTCCCCAGTACCTCGATATGTGATGGTATTTGAAGTGAAGTTCTTTACAAAGTTAACAAGCTAATTACATGAGGCCTTTGGGGTGGGCCTTAATCCAATATGACCAGTGTGCTTCTAAACAGAGGAAGTTAAACACAGGAATGCACACAGAGAGAAAGTACAGTCACACCTTGGTACTTGACTGCTTTGAAACTCATCAAATTGGTACGTGATGCATTTCGATGTGAACATTTTGACCCAGTACGCGTGGTCTGTTTGGTGTTTGGCGCACCTCCCAGAACCAATTAACAACAAGTACCAAGGCACCACTGCAATGTGAGAGGTGTGAAGAGAACATGGCCTGCTACTGGACAAGGCACGGGGCCTGGAGCAGGTCCTCCCTCCACCTCCCTCCACAGGAAACAGCTCGCTGCACCTTGGTTTTGGACTTCCAGCCTCCCAGAACTGTGGGAAAACACGTTTCTGTTGTTTTAGGCAACCACTCTGGGGTACTGTGGTGATAGTAAACCCTAGCAAACAAGATAAGAAGAAAAAGAAAGAAGTGACCATCTTGTAGATGGAAACGAAAGGGAATAGAATCCAGAAATTCCAGGATTTGTAGGACAGAAAGAGACAACTTCTTCTCATCTCCAAATAAAAAAGATAAACTTGAAGACTACTCCAAGCAGGCCAATCAAAACTCAACCTTGAGGCAAGGATCAAATCAAGGTGTTGGAGAGCCCGCCCACTGTTAAAACTTCTCAACCAATTAAGGGAGTGCCCATGAGTCCCTTAAGTGGGGAAAAAAGTCTCTAAGGCTCTGGATCGTCCCAGAAGATCCAATAGGTTCCAGGTTATCAAAATTAATTGTGAGTGTTAAATTGGTATGAAAATGACTAAGTTTTATCCTTGTTTGATAGCCAAAGAGTCACACTCTCCTAGGGAAAAGAGACTGTGACTATTTAGGAAACAAAACAACACCTGGGCCCCCAACCTCCTATGGGGAAGAAATGGACTGACTGAGTTTTTCAGCAGCCCAAGATGATAAGGGAAGAGCAGGGAGTCCCAAGAAAGTGAAACCGAGAGCCATGGAAAACAGCAGACAGGAGATCTAGTTCCAGGGAGCCACGGAGCACGCCCAGCCTGTGAGGTAAGGGCTCCTGTCACAGCTCTCCCATTAAATCCCAAAATATGGGAGCAGATGATTTGCCTTTTGAGTCTATGGGTATCTGAAGGAAGAGGAGACAAGTGAATATCTGATGTAAGGACCCAGCATGGGACCTGGACCTTGGTTCTACTGTCACAATTGGATAGGATTTCCACATGGTATCCCTAGAGAAATGGGGGGAGAGCTGGGGGGCGTGTGTTTTCTGAGCTGAAAGGAGATCAAACCAAATATTTGTGATGAGAAAGGAAGACTGTAAAACAAGTAAACTGTGTTAACTTGCACAAATATTTGCTGCCTTGCCCTGGCGAAGGCCACTTCCTGGCTTGGTCATAGGAGGTGCTTTGAGCAACGCAATACACTTCCAGGCAGAAGCGTAAGGGCCAGCTTATGCTCTGCCATGCCCTCTCTCCCCTCTGTAATAACAAGCAGCAATGCTCTGCATAAAGAACACCCAGGCGGCCTGTTTCAGAAGCCTCAGGCACCCCATGATGGACATGTAGAGAGAAACCAGCCCTTGTTGTTATTAGCCACAGTAAAATGATACTGAATGATGCCACCATAACTGTCCTGCTCCTTTAAGGGTGCAAGCCGTATTACTTCGACCTCCTAAACCGTTGGCTCCTCATTCTTCTCATGCCACGGGTTTGGGTTCCAGAGTCTCAAGTTCTAGAATATGGATAACTGGCCAAGACTATAGATGAAAAAAAAAAAAAAAAGAACTAGAAAGAGAAATCTAATTTGAAGACCAAGATGGATATTTTGCCAGGAAATAAACCAGAACTCATCTTGATGATATGTCCGCAGGTTTGATACCACTGCACACCAAATGAGACCACGGCATGGATTTCATACATCACCGTGGGTATCCTTCCTATTTAGGGGGCGAGGACTGGGTCACATCGGAGTATGAAGTACGGGACTTCAGGGAAGGCAGGAAACCTCCCCACCAAAGTGGAACTTTAAGCAGGACTCTCTCCAGCTATTTATCAAGAAGGGCACTGACTTTGCCCCCGACCAGAGATTCTTAATCCTGACAGCCCATCAGTCACCAGTGGTTTTTTACAAGACAATCAAAATCGAATGTGGACACCCTCTCCACGTTAGATGAAATTAAGCATAATCTCTTAAAGGTGGATCCTGAGAATCAATTTTTTAAAGTTGCCCAAGTGATTCTAATATGAAACCAGGGCTGGGACCACGGCACCCGAGAGGACGTGCCTTGCGAGCAGGGACCACGGCACCCAGGAGGACGTGCCTTGCGAGCAGGGACCACGGCACCCGAGAGGACGTGCCTTGCGAGCAGGGACCACGGCACCCAGGAGGACGTGCCTTGCGAGCAGGGACCACCACGGCTGTCTTCCTCACAGCCGGACCTTCAGCACCCAGTATTATGCTTAGCGCATAGCTGGTGCTCAGTGAAAATAAAAAGAAAAAAAATTAAAATCCATCAAATAAATAAAAGAACACTGAGTGAATGAATCCTGACCCTGAGCAAGCCATTCTATCCACTTACTGGTGTCTCCGTATATGCTATACATACCATTTCATCTTTTAAAATCCTGATACTTTTTCTCTAGAACTGCACTGTGCAACAGAGTGGCCATTAGCCACATGCAGCTATTTAAATTTAAATTTACAATACTTAAAATTAAGTGAAATCCAGCATTCAGTGTCTCGACCACACTGGCCATAATTCAAGTGTTCAATCGTCACATGGGGCTGGTGGCTACAAGTACTAGAGCATGTAGACACAGAGCACTTCCATCATCACAGAACGTTCTAGTGCACCATGCTGTCCTGAAATAACCAATTGCATCATTAAGAGCTGCAAGTACCCTTGGTGATTGAATCCGACCCTCTCCCTTTATAGATAGTAATAAAATTTAATGGTAATGAACATAAGGACACACATGTGGGTACAAAAATAAAAAATAACTGTATAAGATCAAAAAGGGAGAAGACAAAGTTTAGCAGAAATAAGTGAAAACAACAAACTAACAAACCTCTGAGGGGATCTTGGTCCACGATAAGTTTATTATGAATTAATTCTGCGACAGGGCGGCAGTAAATAAAAATACGAGTATATGAACTTAAACAAAGACGGGGCGCTCTGCCGTGTCCTGATCACATCATACTGGAAGCACCACATTCAGACATCAAACATCGTCAGGGACACAGACAAGTGGCCAAATATTTGCATGAGAGAAAATAATGGGGGCATTCAAAATGATGTCCCATCAGGAACTGCTAAACTAACCAGAATGCTTAGCCTGGAGAATGAAAGGAAGTCTGGAAGACCTTACAAACTATCTGCAAATATCTGAGAGGACATCTCATGGGAAGGGGATTTAGACTTACTCTGTGGTTACAAGTGCCTCTACCTGAACAAGTCTTTCTTGAGCACCAACTGTAAGTGCCAGGCATTGTGCTGGGTACTGATTTATGATGGAAAACAAACAAGGGTGTCATAAAGTGACCTATGAACTACTAGGGGACAAAAAAATGAACTATGGATTTTCTATTTATGACAAGAACTCTGAAGGACTGAACACCAAGAGGTGGTGACTGATCATTAAACAGAGGACCCTCAAAGGTAAGATGGTAAGAGAAGGAAGGCCTCCTTGAAGAAATGACATTTAAGATTAAGAGCCAGATATAAAAAGCGCAGTGACCAGGAGGCCTTCCAGGCAAAAGAAAAGCAGAAACGATGACGTGGTCAGCAAAACTCTTGGAGTATTTCAGGAACCAAAATGGACCAATGTGACTAGAGTGATTCAGATGGGACCAATGGAAGGGGACAGCATTAAACCAAAATTTGTCTTCCTTTAAATTACCCTTGAAATACATGGGTTTGAACTGCACACATTTATTTATAGGCAGACTTTATTTTTCAGTAAATACTGAAAATGTATTTTCTCTTCCTTATGAATTTAACATTATTTTTCTCTACTTTATTATAAGAATACAGTAGGTAATACATATAACAAACAAAATATGTGTTAATTGAGTTTATGTTACTGATAAGCTTTCTGGTCAACAGTAGGTTATGAGTAGTTAAGTTGTGGGGAAGTCAAAAGTTATGCGTGGATTTTGGACTGTGGGGGGGGGGTCAGTGCCCCAATCCCCACAATGTTGAAGGGCAAACTATATTTTGAACAGAGTAGTCCAAAAATAAGATGAGCTGCCTCATGATGTAGTGTGACCTCCCTCACTGCAGGTGACCAGGATTGGGCTTGGACAATTAAGAATTCCCCTTAAAGATCGTCTCTATGGTGAGGTATGTATTTTAAGATTTAAGCACCAGGGGCAAGGAGATATGCATAAAGATATACACTGAAGTATTGTTTGTCAGCAACCAGAACCAAGGCAAGTTTCCATCAAGAGGCAAATGGATGAAGACAGTGTGGTGTTAGCATCAGTTCACACTAATAAACTGATCTTGACATCCTCAAAACAATAATGGTGAGTGAAATGATAAGTTTCAGAAAGTATTCATGCTGTATGAGGCCATTTATGTCATTTTTTAAACCACACAAAGCAATAGCTAACATACACTGAATGTTTATGATCTGCCCAATGATGCTCTAATACAGCAGTGTCCAACTTCTGGCTTCCCTGGGCCACACTGGAAGAACTGTCTTGGGCCTCACATAAAATGCACTAACACTAAAGAGAGCTGATGAGCTAAAAATACGTTGCAAAAAAAAAAAATCTCATAATGTTTTAAGAATTTGTGTTGGGCCACATTTAAAGCCATCCTGGGTGGCAAGTTGGACATGCCTGTAATCATTCACAGAGAACAACTCTATGGGATAGATGCTCTATTATCCCCATACCACACATGGGAAAAAGGATGCAAATAAAGTTAAAGAACTTGCCCAGGGATACACAGCTAGTAAGAGTCAGAGCTGAAATTGAAATCTAGGCAGTCTGGCACATTTAGCCCTATACATATGAGGTCTGACAATTAAGTTCACAAACTCATCCTAGAAAAAGTGCTACATACCTCACTGCTGAGTATCACTAGTCACCTTCAAAGTACTCCCCTTGGGAAGCTGTGCACCAATGCCATTGCCTGGTCCACCCTTTAAAGCAATTCTGGAACTCCTTTTTCTGGAATGGTCATCGGTGCTGTCATCATACAACCCTTGATGTCCTGAATGTCTTCCTTTCAATATTTCCTTTATCTTTGGTTAAAGAAAAAAGTCAGTGGGGGCCAGATCAGGTGAGTAGGGAGGGTGTCCCAATACAGTTATTTGTTTTCTGGCTAAAAATTCCCTCACAGACAGTGCTGTGTGAGCTGGTGCATTGTCATGATGCAAGAGCCATTAGTTATTGATGAAAAGTTCAGGTTGTTTTCCTCTAACTTTTTCATGCAGCTTTTTTAGCACTTCCAAACTTAGTTGACTGTCCAGTTGATACAGATTCATAATGAGCAATCCCTCTGATATCAAAAAAGATTAGAACATCGTTTTGACTCGATTTGGATTGACGGATCTTTTTTGGTCGAGAACTGGTGGACTTCCATTGTGCACTTTGATGCTTTGTTTCAGAGTCCTATCAGTACAGTCATGTTTCATCACCAGTGATAACATGGCCCAAAAAATGGTCTTACCTCTCCAAAAGGTCTTGACAAACTTTGACTCCCCTTTGCTTTTGTTCATCAGTGAGCTCCTTTCAGACCACTTTTGCACACACCTTTCTCATGCCAAGATTTTCAGTTAAGGTATTCCTACCTATTTCTCTATCAATGTTTACTTCATCTGCTATGCTTCTCACACTCAGCCAACGATTTTGACATACAACTCAATGAATTTTTGCAATGTTTTCGTCAGTTCTGCTCGCTACTGGCCGCCCTGACCTCTCTTCATCAGTGATGCTTTCTCTCCCTTCAGGAAAACGTTTACTCCATTTGTACCCTGCCGTTTACTTCATGGCATTATCCCCATAAACTTGGACTAACATGTCCCTGATTTCACTTCCACTCTTGCAAAGTTTAACAAGAAATTGAATGTTTGCTCATCGCTCTAATTCAAGCTCTGACATTCTCCTGACGGCACACAAAAACGTGCAACATCAATAATGAACGCCGCTCAGCAAGACACTGTCACACATGGACATGAACACAGCTGTGGGACACAGACACACCAAGGTTATGACACCTCACCAAGTTGTACAGTGCTGCCCACGTAAGCGCACAGTGGCAACTTTGCAAACTTAATTGTCAGACCTCGTATATATGCTCTCTCTTAAGTATATGGACACACAGAAATATATGAATGTAGTAACATGTAAGTGTGTAACCCAAGTACAGACACATATTCACATAAGCTGAATACTCATCAACCAGGTTAGTGATAGCCTTTAAGGAGGTCAAGAGACAAAAGGAACTAGGGGGGCAACGCAGGAACCTGAACTTTTCGGTAATTTTTTTTAAGGCTCTAAGAAAACATGACAAATTGGAACTGCTGTTTGTATCATCCTTTGGGCTTGTCCGTATTTTCCTTTTGTTTGGCAAAATAATCCCTCGACAAGTTAAAAACATTCTGTAAACTTAAAGGCCTAAGGCCCAGGGAAGTAACATGCGCAGAAGTGAACAAAGAGCCGTCCTGGGTGCCCAGGCACATGGCGCCATGCTTACTCTGCAACCCCAGCTGCCAGGCGGCTCCTGGGCCTTGGGCTTTAACTGTACACATGAGCACCGAGCCAGGCTCGCCTATAAGGACATCTTGACTCCACTTCATGCACTGGCTGCATCCATGAAAAGTTGTACTTAAAGAAAATATTTGCATATCAAAACATGTTTTTCTACCGATTTACATTCTAATTTTGGAGACGTAGTCCCACAGAAAAGAAGTTAGTCCCAATGTGTTCAAATGAATCCCAATTAAGAATCAGGGCATTCATCAAAGAGCACTGCAGTCAATGCAGATCTAATTCTCCCACACTGCTCTCTCAACAAAACCCCAGGCCGTGGGGACTACCTTTCAAATTGATACATACTGAAGCACAGTCCCATGTATACATTCTGATTTGCTGGCATGTTTTCTGCAGGCAGCCAAAGAGATCACCAGGTATTCATCCCCAGGTATTCAGCAGGCCCCTCCAAGTGAAAGAATCATAAAGTCCTATTAGAAGGAATTCACCAACTGACAAAACCACCATCTGTCCTGGTTGGTTTAAAATACCTGCCAAAAGATATTTTGGCAGGTGTCCTTGGGTTTCTCTTAAGAGAAGCCATAGCTTTGTCACACACACTTATTTATTCATTCCTACTCTCCTGAATGAGGGAAAAACGACCGGGGGGCAGTAGGGGGGGTTGTGCCAAAACCAACTGTGCAGGTCTGGGCTCCTGAGTTCAAATCCTCCGTCCATCACTTCAGATCATGGGAGCTACTGAAAAGCTCTGGGTCTCAAACCTCATTTATAATGCCTATGAATATCGTACATATACAGGAGGGTTGGTGGAAGAATGAAATGGCAAATAAACTTGAGGGGTTGAGATCATCCTTCTTTTAAAAAAATCCAGTTCAGACAACAGTTATTCATTCTCATTAGGAATTAAGGACAGCAGGTAATTGCAAATATATACTCCTTGAGAGAAAACAAAACAGAAATATTTTCCTGAATTTAAATATAGATTATTTAAAGTTATCTAAACTCACCCTCTACTGTTACTTATTTGCTTACTGTCTGTTTTCCCTTAAGAGCCACTGTCTGACTTGCTCATTGCTATATTGCTTGTGCTTGAAAGAGTGCCTAGCACTTAGCAGGAACCCACTAAAGATTTATTTAATGAAAAATGTATGCTTTCTGAATAAATACTCTTAACATGATTAACAGTTAAATTTCTTTTCATCACTTACAATGAATTTGCATTATCTGAATTAATCCTTACAAAGCTCTTATCCTGTAGACATTACCATTTATTTCCTAACGTCCAAAGAGGAAACAAATTCCAAGAGGTAACTGGCCCATGATCAATCTGTTAGTAGGGACCTGCCTCATATACCTAATAGTTTCTAAGAGAACGCTTGCCTTTTTCCACTCTGCTGCCTCTCTCCATCTCTGCTTTGCTTAAGGTACAATGTGATGGGAAAAGGAGAATGACTGAGAAAATAGATTTAGTGCAAATATTAGAAGTGTTCACATTTATTTGCTCTATGACATACACTTAGTCACAAAGCCATTTAATGATTTTCCGGAAGATGCCAGTGCAGGTGTTAATGTGCCCCAGAGACAAACTTGAAAACCCACTCCACTCTAGCAGTTTGCTTGAGTTTTATTTTGGCAAGAGCAAAAATACTATACGTGGGAGATGTTGGCATGTGAATTGAATCACTCCACTAATTGATTAAATCTGAAGTTATACTAAATCACTCCACTCAAAGTGAGGTTGACTCATAAATGCTCCCAGAGGTAATTAGCGACTAGGCACATCCAATCAACAGAAAAAAACAATTCAAGTTTGGGCAATAGTGGGTGGCAGGAAATCTAGAAGATCAGCATTAAACAAACCCTTTGGGTAGCTCCATCTTACTTAAATGTTCTAAGTATTAAGAGCTGTAGCTCAAGCTTCCGGCACTGTTTTGTTAAAATGATTATAATTGGGCAGTGCTCTTCTGAAATAAAAACCATATAGTTCATACCTGTGCGTCTTACAAAATCTGGTTTGGGTGCCTCCTCCCCCGTGGAGCTTTCCCCAGGTCATCTAGTGAGAAGAAATTTCTCTCTTCAACATACTTGGGACTTCATCCATACCTCAGGGCAAGCCAGTTCTCTTCTCCTCTACACGGGAGTATCTGAGGGCACGCCAGGTCTGCATGTCTAGATGGCAACCTCATTGAGATCAAGATCTTTGCCTTATTCACCTGTCCTCCACGACATCTAGCATAAAAGCCTAGAATGCAAATAGATGCTAGAAGTCTCAATCTCCAGGAAGTACCCCTTTGTTCGATCTTGTCACATGAAACAAGTTACTTGAAAGATAGTATCTTTTTATTTTTCTTTAGAAACTCCTACAATAGAACTCCTGAAAGGTAACACTGTCCTGGCAGGGAAAAAAAAAAACAAAAAAAAAACAAAAAAAAAACAGCAACGCATTAAAGAATTTTACTCATACATATCCGAATTCACTTTTATAAATGAAACACAAATGGACAGACACATCCTCCCAACCATTATACTCAACACTAAGGCACTGTCAGTCAGGAAGAACTCCAGTTCCAAACCCTCAGATCTCCTCTGAGTCCCATTCAAGGCAAAGCAGACGTATTCCAAAATGATTTTTAAAACTCTAACTCTGGTATTCAGGATGTTTTTATAGTTTAAAGAAGTTTGATGCCAGTCTCACACACACAGCCATGCATTCTCCTGGCCCTCATCCCTAATCCCTGATAAAATACAATTCGTTTCAGGCAAGAAAAACAAAAATAAAAATCTTACTTATTTAATTCTCTATGCTATACAAGGACACCAATGACAAAGACAACTTTCAAAAGCGGGCTAGCCCTGAAATAAATCCTATCAGACTTTGGAGTTGAGATTATAGGAATGTTTCCAGTTAAAAGTGAGCATTTTACTTAAATTTTCAATATTATTAATAGGCTAGCATTCAAAGGAGGATTTTCACTCTCTTAATATATATTAGCACAAAGCTGGATGTAGGATGGTGAAATATGAGAATAAATAAAAATAAATGAAGGCAAGAATAATGACAATATGGTTTACACTTTACCTTTTTCAAAGTGCTATCTCAGGCATGTCATGTAATTCTTAGTCTTTCCCATTCTGAGGTGAGGAAACTAATGCTTGAAGACATTGAGACATACTCCCTGGCAACCCTAAGTACTCCCTCAAGGTATTTTCATTTACCCATTGACAAAATGGGGTAAAAATAGTACTTAAATTGTACGGTTACAGTGAGGATTAAATAAATTAAAACACATAAAGTGATGAGCCCTAATCTTCCGCTTCTCTCCCCAATCCTCTGCTTTTCCCACAGTTCCAATCTATCTCTCCAGGTTAAAATCTGCCACTAATAATACACAAGACAGTTGGTGCACATAGAAGAAGGCCAAATTTATACACTATTCCTTCAAATGTATGGCCTCACATTTAATGGGAGTTCACCACGTACCAAGTAAAGCTGTAGCACTTTATATGCATTACTTTACGTCATCCTCACTACAACTATATATAGTAAGTACTGTTATTACCCTATTTTGTCAATGAGTAAATGGAAGTACTTTGAGGTAAAAAGCTTACATAGATTGCTAGTTGCTACTATGTATCAACATTGAAATATAGGATTTTGTAGCCTGCCCATATTAACTGAGCTGTGCTGAAACAGTAAAATATCTGAGCCTCTCTAGACCTGCCCTGTCCAATATGGTCACCTCGAGCCACCTATGTCAATTGAGTACTTGAAATATGACTAATGTGGCTAAGGAAATAAATTTTTAATTTTACTTAATTTGAACTTAAATGTAAAGTGAATATTCAATGAAATAGCAGTTTTCAAGACACTGGATATCAGCGTATGAAGGGCAGGGATCCCTAAGAGATGGAAAACAGAAGAGATGAGCCCTACAATTACCCAAGCTTAGGACTCTGAGAAACTTCCGGGCCATGGCTTAGGGAGGAGAGACTCATACCGAGCCCAGCAATCTCCCTGAGTTGAGATGAAGAAGTTGAAAGTCTGTGAGACTAAGGCACCTGTACTTCACAGGAAAGTACACATGACAGGAGGTAATGCCACAGAGTAAAAAACAGTGCAGGGTACCACGCTGGGCCATCTAATGAATCTTAAAAATAGGATCCAAAAAGATCACATTTTTTTCCCAATAACTGAATTGTGTCCTAGGACTAAACTCAAGAATATCAAGAATCAAACAAGGTAAAATTTGCAATGTTTGGCATTCAATCAAAAATGATCAGATATAAAAAAACAAAGCACAGTGTGGGAAGAAAATTAATCAGTCAGAATTGTCCCAGCACTGATACGAATATTGTAATGAGCTGCTAAGGACATTAAAACTGTTGTTGTGATTATATTCCATGTATTCAAAGATAAGTTAGATAGAGACATGGAAGATTTTTATTTTAAAGAGTCAAAACTGAACATACAGCGATGAAACTACAATATATGAGATTTAAAAATCACTGAATGATTTTTTACAACAGCAGACAATGCAGAAGAAAATTTCAGTGACCTTGAAGATACAGCAATGGAAACTATCAAAAATGATGCAGAGAGAAAAAAGAAAATAGTAATTTTTAAAATGAACAAAGTCTTATTGAGCTGTGGACCAACTTTAAGCAGCCTAAAATAGATGTAATTGGAGCTCCTAAAGCAGAGAGGTGAGGACAGAAAAAATATTTGAAGATATAATGGCCAAAATTTTTTTAATTTAATGAAGCTCAATAAATCCCACACACAAAAAAAACATGAAGAAAACCACACCAAGTTAACTTCATAATCAAATTACTCCAAGTTGGCGACAAAGAGAAAGTCTTAAAGTAGGAAAGGGGGAGGATGTTGCATTATGTACAGAGGAACAAAGATAAGAGGACAACAAATTTCTCTTCAGAAAAAATGTAATTAAGAAGACAGTGGATCAACATCATTAAAATACTAAAATAAAAACAAACTCCCAACTCGGTATTCTATACCAAGCAAAAATATCTTCCAAAACTAAAAGCAAAACACTTTCTTAGACATATAAAATCTGAAAGAATTCACCACCAGCAGACACGCACTCTAAAAAATGTTAAAGAAACTCCTTCAGGCAGGATAAAATAACACCAGATGAAAATATGAATCCACAAAAAGGACTGAAGAACACAGAAAATGGTAACTACATGGGTAAATATGTGATTGATTTTCTTGTCATCTCTAGCTGTTCAAAAGATAATTGACTTATTAAATTAAAATTAAAATAACAACATAGTATGGGGTTTATAACATAAGTAAAAATATATGACAACAATAGAACAATGCTCAGGAGGAGAGAAGCAAACTATTGAAATGTTCTTATAATATATACAAGTTGTATATTATAGTTGTTTACTAGCACTTGAAGATAGATAGTGATAATTGCCCAAAAGCAACCACTAAAATAATGAAACAAAAAAAAATAATAAGTCAACAAAGGAGATAAAATGAAATCATTAAAAAAAAACTTCAATTAATCCAAAAGAAGCCAGAAAGCAGGAAAAAAAAAAATAGAACATAGATGGAAAAAAAATAGAACATAGATAGAAAACAAATAGCAAAAATATATATTTAAATATTGCCATGCCAATAATCACATTAAGTGTAAATGGTCTAAATATCTCAAAGAAAATACAGACATTTTCTTATTTGTTAAAAAAAGGGGAAAAAAGGTTAAGATCTAACTCACTGCAAGAAAAATACATGTATAAATCTCAAAATAACTAATCAGTAAAAGGATCCAGGCCCTCCCAAAAAGTATGTATTATATGATTCTATCTATATAAGATTCTAAAAAATGCAAACTACTCCATAGTGACAGAAAGCAGACCAGTAGTTGTCTGGGGATAAGGGCTGGGAGGTGCAGGAGGGAAAGATTATAAAAGGGAAAAGAGGAAGCTTTTGGAGAGATAAGTATGTTCATTATCTTGACTGTAGTGACGGTTTCATGGTATATTCATATGTCAAAATTATCAAATTGTACACTTTGAATATGCATAGTTTATTATGTGAATTACACCTCAATAAAGCTGTTTACTTCTTTAAATCTGATACCTAAGTGTGTATGGAATAACTTGACAAATCTACTTTTTCAACTTTAAATTTTATGAAATCCAATTTTATGATTTTGGACAAAAATGTTGCTTCCACATTAAGCGATCTTGGAAGTATAAAATATAAACTAGATGGTGAAGACTTTCTAAAAAATTGTAAAACATCACTAATAATTTTTGTGATTATATAGTGAAATGATAATGTTTGTAATTTATTGGGTTAAATAAAATGTATAATTAAAATTAATTGTACCTGATTCTTTTTACTTGTTTAACATGGTCACTATAAAAATTTAAATTGCAGGTACAGCTCCCATTACATTCCTATTGGGAAGTGTGGAGCTACAAAGGACTTACCTGGAGTACACTGGACACATCACATGGCTCATATTTCTACCAAACAGTGGGTAGCCATCATCTGGTAAACACAATTATGCCCCCACCCTAAAAAAAAGGTCCACATCTTAGCCCCAAGAAGCTGTAAATATGTTACCTTACATGGCAAAAACAATTATTTCACAAACGCAAATATAACTGAATTGTAGATCTGGAGATTAGGAGATTGTCCTGGATTATCTGAGTGGGCCCAATATGATTAACAAGAGCTTTTATAAGGGAAGGAAAGGAGGCAGAAGAGTCAGAGAAGACCATGTGACAGAAGCAGGAGGGAAAAGGATACAGGACAACCAAGGCAGAGGTTGGAGAGCCGTAGCCAGGAGTCAAGGAGTGTGGTGGCCTCTGGGAACTGGGGAAGGCAAGAAACTGCTTGTCCTGTAAAGCAGGCATGTCCAACCTGTGGCCCAAGACAGCTCTACATGTGGCCCAACACAAATTCTTAAAACATTGAGACATTTTTTACAAACTTTCTTTGATAGCTCATCAGTCGTCTTTAGCGTTAGTGTATTTTACGTGTGGCCCAAGACAATTCTTCTTCTAGTGTGGCCCAGGGAAGCCAAAAGGTTGGGCACCACTGCTTTAAAAGTTCCAGAAAAGATACAGCTCAATGAACACCTTGATTTATATCCCCTTAAAGCCCATTTTGGACTTCCGACCTCCATAACTGTAAGATAATGTACTTGTTTTGTTTTTAAGCTACTAAATTTGTTGGTAATTAGTTAGAGCAACAACAGGAAACTAATACAGATTGTGGTATCTGGAAGTTGGGTAACAAATACCTAAAACTGTGGAAGTGACTTTAAGGTGTAATAAGCAGAGGCTAAAACATTTTTGAGGAGCATGACAGGAAAAGCCTGGATGGCCTTGAACACAGTTAGAAACATGGGTGGTGAGGACTCAGAATGGAGTAAAGAGCATGGTAACACAAAATAGAACAAAGAAGCCCTACGTTATCTTAGAGAACACTTAAATGATTGTGAACAGGCTGTTAGAAATATGGACATTAAAAAGACTGCTGGTGAGGCCTAAAAAGGAAATGAGAAACATATTATTGTAAACCAGAAAGCACCTGAATCCTTGTGACATAGCAGCAGAAAGCTTAGCTAAATCGTGTCCTGTAGTTACTCGTACATGGGCAGCAAAACTTGCCAAAGATGAACTTGGACATTTAGCTGAGGAGATTTCCAAACAACGTGTTGAAAGTGCAGCCTGGTTTCTTCTTGCTGGTTAGTGGGTTGAGACTTTTGGAGATGTGGGGATGAGATGAATGTATATTGCACATGGGACAGACATGAATCTTTGGGGGCCAGCGGACAGCCTTTGCGGACATCCCCAGAGATGTCCATGTCCTCACTGCCTGGGAATATGCTACCTTACATGGCAAAAGGGACTTTGCCAGCCAATGTGATGGAAGTACAGATCTTGATCTGGAGAGATTTTCCTGGATTATCCAAGTAGGCACAATGTAATCACAAGGGTCATTATAAGGGAAAGCCCTCCTGAAACTCCCATTAGAAAGTCACTCTTGCCACCAAAGGAGCTGAGAATCCCTCCCTGTTGTTGGAGGCTGACAGGTATCTCAGAGGCAGTTGCCAATGCAGAGAACACAAATTAGCTGAGTTCTAGCCCAGGAAGCCCATACTTGTGGAATAATAAATAAGTAAATGAGTAGTGAATAAAGCAGGCAAAAGTCATTTTATTGGGCACCTTGGACAGAGGAAATTTTAATTCAACTCAAAATGTTCATTAATCACCTACTATGTGCCATGCACAATATTTGGCCCTACATACCTAGGAGTATCTAGATAGACGTGTGCCCTCATGAAGCTAACAGACAAGCCAGGCGTCCACAAGCAACTCTGTTGACAAAGAATCAGCAGCACTGCCCAGGTCAGAAACTGAGTAACTGAGCAACAGTAACTGAGCACACCCTGCACAATGCGAAGAGAAAAGTAATCCAGTCTATATTCCCTTAACCACACCTAGCTTAAGTATGTCACCAATTCCTTAGTACGATTAAGTGGAAATTAACCTCTGTAGTCTTGTTAGGTATCATTATATCATATCTGTAGATCTGCTATATATCATTAACAAGGATTACATTATCTGACAGCAAATATGTAAACTGCATCCAATAATGTTGTTTTCATCATTCTACAACAATTCTTTTAACCTCATAAAAGGCAGAGCCAAAAGAACCCTGCCTGGTGTTTTCATAGAGGACCACGCAGGCTACCTGACTACCACTTCTGATCAGGTCACTCCCCTGCTCCAGCCTCCACAAAGTCCCACCCTGCTCCGAGAGTAAAGTACAAAGCCACTAATTTGGCCTACAAGCAGGGGTAATATTCACAGTAGTTAACAACAAATAGATCACCTCCTGCCATTCAGAGTGGATACTGGCCATAATACACCAGTACACACAAACCCGTGGGTATCAGCTAAATATCAGTTCTGCCCACAGGGTTCTAGGTAACCTCGCCCCTGCCTGCCTCTCCAGCCACTCACCAACCTTCGGCTATGCTACTCAGCTTTCTGTTGGTTTCTGCCTTAAGACCTTCATACATTCTTAAAGGTAGCCTTTCCCTGACTACCACCATCTCCCAGTTAAATCAGATCTCCCTAGGCTACTCTTATTTGACAGCCTACACATCCCCTTCATTGTAACTACAGCAATTATAATTCAATAATCCTTGTGCAATGACTGCTTACCTGACTATATTTTAAAGCAGGAGCTATACCTATCTTATTAATGTTTACTTTTGTTGATAACTCTACTATTAGCATGTTACCCGGTTAGCAGGAAGATTTGGTAACACCAGCCAGTATTTACTGAGGGCTTCTTACGTACCTGTTCTAACCACATCATTGAACTAGCTCCTCTAACCCTCCCAACAGCTCCATGAGGTAGGTACAATTATTTAAGAAGAGGACACAGGCAGAGTGAGGCCAAGCAACTGCCCAAACTCTTAAAGCCAGGAAGTGGGAGGGTAGGAATCTGGTCCAGGCAGTCGGGCTCTGGAGCCCCTGCTTCTAGAAGCAATCATTGTGCTGCTGACGATTCAGTGACGTGTACTCAAGCCTAGTGGGCAGAGCCAACTAACTGCACCCCCAAGAGAATACGGCCACAAAACATCCTCTGTGCTCATGGTCTACCCACTAGAAGAGAGAGATATAGGTAGAGGAATAGGAGGTTTGAGCATAAATAAAGATAAAGATAATAGTTAAAGAAATACCCTGTTTAAATAGCAAGGTGGGCCAACGGCTTTCAAGGACTTCTCAACTTCATCTGCTTTAGCTCGCCACCAAAATCCCCAAGAAAATACTTCACTGCTAAACCAAATATTTCACCACCATGTCCTCTAGTGCCCCCTCTCCCCGTCACTGTCACGACCCGCCCCCCATATCTGCACGCTCTTCGGCATTTCTGAACATTCCTTGTGACAGTGACACAAGAGAAACAGCAGAGAGGATCTCCAACACACACACCAGATGCACTCTCCCCAGACAGACCTCCTCCCCAAGCTCTGCCCCCTGCAAAGGAAGAGGAGACTTTACCTTGAAACAGAAATGCTTTGCTGGCATTATGCAGTCCAGACACCTGCGTGACGCCAAGGGTAGTGTTCACGAGGTCAAGCTCAGTGATAATATCCATCTGAAGGTCAGGGTCCATTCCATAGCCCAGCACTGAAAAGGAACAAAGAGCTGTCTTGGCTTACAATGCAGGCTGCTAGCAGCAACAGAAATTAAAGAGACCAGGTGGCAGGGGACAAGGAAGCCAGTGACGAGCGTCTAGAGACACTGTCTCACTGGGCAACCCTCCTCCATTACCCCCACTGATACGACATTCGTCCCTTCCCCCACCCTTATTCCCCACTCATTACACACTGATAATCCCCTACCCGAAACCCTCTGGGCCTAATATAGCTCAGATTCAGACTGTATGACATGTTAGAGAGATAATAATGGTCTATATACTACATTTTATGTAACAGCCTCAGCAAAGTCTGAATCAGTGCCCCATAACATATTACTAGAGCCAAAAGCATGGCACATTCCTCTAGCTGGCTGAATAATTAGTCTCATACCAGTTAAGGTCAAGTTTTGCCACCAAATTCAGCTCAGGGCAGGTTTTGCTGCCAGGTGAATTATAAAGAAACTTGGGTTCCAAGCCTTCTCAGATCTGGGGCCTGTGGGTACAGGTGTGGCCCTGCACGACCTGCTCCAGAGACTGCTGTGTTAGCGAACTCTGACACCATGACCACAAGCTCGCCCCACTGACCGCCCCACTGACCGCCTCACGGACAAGACCGGGCAAAAACCACTGCGATGAAGGAGAAAGCCATGGGGAGGGACTCTGTCCCCTTGGAGAAGTGTGGCAGAGGGACTGGCCGAAAGAGAGAATCCCTGGAATGACAGATGTACATACCCATCCAAGGGGATTACTGAATGGGCAGTGAGACACCCCGACTACTCTTGTTGGAGAACCTTAACGCAGAAAAAACATGGCTCAGTCCCCTACTGCCTCATCTGAAAAAGGCAAATCTCTAAGGCGGTCTCTACCCCCTGGGGATTCTCCAAAATGATATGCTCCTGACTGCCAAGTGACTTCCAATTATATACATTAATAAGGCGAGAGCTCACACTAAGGGACTGTGTTTAAGCCATTCATAAAGGCTGTGTCTGTCTACACTTAGCATTTCAATAGTGCAATTCTGCGTGCACAGTTGGGAATGTTTTAATCAGCAACAGATGTCAACTTTTGTCTAATGATAATGTAGTCAGTTCGCGAAGGCAAGATTTGGAGAGCCTGTGGCCCTGAGAGGCTGAGTGAATGTTCATCAGGACATCATGAGCTATTACAGTCTCATCTGTCCTCCTGCCCTCAGCCCTGACCCCAGAGATTTCGGAAGCAAATCTACTCTCCCCTTACTCTTCCTATGAGGAAACAGGGACTGCTGTAGCCAGCTAGGCTTTTGTCAACACAAGGTTCCAAGGCTCTTTGGAGCCGAAGCCTGCCATTGCCCAGGCAGACCAAGGGTTAAATTAAAGGCACGGTGCATCTAACTGCCTTCTCAGTTCGTGTCAGGCTTGCCTTTGCCCTCTGAACTGAAGGTTTAAGAGTTCCCCCTTGCAGATGCAGCCGTTATGAGACCAGGTTACCCACAGACAGCACTTCCATCCATGCATTCTGCATTCATTCATTCACCCATTCGGGACATTTTCAACAGGTATGACTGAGGGCTTACTACACACACACTGCTAGGTACTGGAGAGGCCCTCAGGGAGGGCGGGAGGGAGGAGAGGGAAAAAGTAACCAGGTAATTTGAGATGGCAACAGACGCTCCGGGGAAATAACAGAAGGCAGTGTGCCTGGGGGC
>PVJL010016481.1:6549-20892 GCA_004026885.1 Lyroderma lyra
GGGGGGGGGGGGGGGGGGGGGGGGGGGGGGGGGGGGGGGGGGGGGGGGGGGGGGGGGGGGGGGGGGGGGGGGGGGGGGGGGGGGGGGGGGGGGGGGGGCCCGGGGGGGGGGGGGGGGGGGGGGGGGGGGGCTGTCGGGGGCCCAGGCTGGACCTGCTGCGCGGCCGCCCGCCCGGCCCCTGGGGTCGCCTTGGAGTCTGAGCGCCGTCTCCCGCGGACGTGTTCGTGGACTCCCCCGCCGAAGGGGCTGCGTGGGGGATTTCGGTGACCAGGGCTGGCGGAGGCCCTGCACGCAGGTGGGAGCCCTGCGCGGCCGTCCTGGGCCCTCCAAGGTGATAAATCAGAAGACGGGGGGCCCTGGGGTGGGCCCGGCTGGGGCTGAGGGCGGCCCGTCCCCGGGCCCAGGTGCAGGGCGGGGCGTGGGACAGCGGGCATGCGTGGGGGCGCGGTCTTGGGGGCTGGTTCTGGCGGGGGAGGGGCGGCCCCAAGGAGCTGAGGGGCGGGACGGGGACCCCGTGGGGCGTGTTGTCCCTGGGGGACGGGGCGGGAGCTGCCCGGGCCTGACCCACCGCGGGCCCACCCCACCCCGGGGCCGTGTCCGAGCTGCCCTCTGCTCGGGCTGCGGACAGGCCCAGGCCCTTCAGTGGGTCCAGCTTGGCCGCCGGGTTCCGGAAAGTTCGTCCCCGCTGCCCTCCAGCTGCCAGACCGCAGCCCTGGGGCTCCCACGGACGCGGAGGTCAGGGAGCAGCTGGGGCCCCACTGGCCTCCGAGGCTGCCGGCGCCGAGTGGGGCTTTCTGCGGATTCGGGGTTTGTCCGGGAAAGGGGCCTGGCAGGCGGGACGGGGCCCGCGGACCGGGGGACCTGCAGAGAGGAGCGATCCAGGACGGAGAGGTGAACCCAAACGTGCGAACGGGAGGCCGCGCAGAGACGGAGGGAGAGCCCGGAGGGCCGGGGGGCACGGCCGGAGTCCCGGAGTGCCCCCCCGACCCCCGAGAAAGGAGCCCGGCCGTGCAGAGCCGGCGCCAGACGGCCTCCTACTGCCCCTGAGTCTCAACCAGAAATCCCCCAAAGAAAAATTACAAACTGTGGGGGGCTCTCTCCCCAGGCGCCCCCCCAGACCCCTGCCCGTCCTCAGGTGGCTGCGCCCTGGCCGCAGGGGGATGGACCGGCGCCTGCCTGGCCCGGGGAGCACAGCCCACTCCCCTCCTTCTGGGGGAGGACAGGGAGCAGGGTGCGCCTAACGGCAGGTCTCCCAGGGTGTCCAGGGAGGTCACCCCTCTTCTCCTGGAAGAGGACACCCAACGCCCCGCAAATCGCGTGCTGGACGACGTCCTCGAAGTAAGGAGTCAGCCCCACACTCACTGCAAGAGTCAGGTCCCCCCCATGCCCTTTGTCACGTCCGACACACAGCGTCCCCACGCACTGTGACAGGGACTGAAAACTTGCCCAAACTCACAGGGCCCTGGAGGAGCCGGGACTCACCCCGGCGCGGCCGACGTGGAATTCCCACAAGCGAACGTGCGCGGGATTTGACTCGCCGCCCCCAACGTTTTGCCTCTGCAAGACAGAGGAGACTACACCCCGCGCGCCAGCGTTGAGCGCACCAGATGGAGGTGTGACTAGAATCCGCGGTGGGGCCATGTGGTGGCACTTCCGGGGTGAAGCAGACGTTGTTTGAAGGCCTGGGGCTCCCGGGGCCTGTCGGCTGCGGGGGGTGTCCCCTGTGAGCTCTCGGGGCGCTGGCTGCCTGTGGCTGAGAGGGCTGTCAGGACGTGAGTCTTGGGGACCCAGCCGGGGCCAAGAAAGTTGATGACGAATGACTGAGCGAATGAGGATGCGGCTGACTGTGTGCGCGTGACGGGATAGGGGCCTCGGACGCTCTGGGCTGCTGGCCCCGCCTGGCTCAGGGCCTCACGGAGAACCACGGACCGCTGGCCCCCAAGCAGACCTGTCCCGCTCTGGTCAGGAGCTGGCCTGACTGTAAAGAGGGCCGGGGTCTCCGAGCGGTACTGGGACGATCAGCATCAAACCGTGTCCCTCGGGCACACATCGACCTGTGCGTCCTGAGGAAGTGAGTGACCACGTCCGGCCATGGACCCAGTGAACCACCAGCAGGGGCGTCCCGCGGAGCTGGGAACGAGGCGCGCGGCCCCTCCTGTCCCTGACACGCGCCGACCCGCTGACCCGCCGGCCGCTCTGTCCTGCGGCCAGGGCCCCCCCACCCCACGGTCCCATCCCAGCGACGCCCCACCCCCAGGGGGCCCTCCCGCCCACCGCTGGCGCCAGGGGCTGCGTGGACATCAGTGTTCCAGGAATTTTGAGTCGGTTGATAAACAGCCATTATTCAAAGTCCAGTTGCGTAAACGTACAGTTGGTTCATATTAAGAACAGACGTGGGAGCACTCCGAGCCGTCCCCTCCTCGGCAAGCGCTCCACTTGCCCGATGTCCATGCCCTTGAGCTCGGCGGAAACCCCTGGCACCGGGCCACAGCGGGCCCCGGGCCACCTCTGTCCCCGCACAGAGCACCCTCCACGCAGCCCGAGGCATGTCCACGCCCCTAACCCTGCCCTCTGCCCCCCTCAGGGGCCTTCCCGTGCCACTCGGCGCCCAACGCGGTGAGGTCTGTACCGTGCTGCTGGCGTAAGCGCACAGGGACAAGTTCATTGTCACATCTGCGGCGACGACAGCTCTGAGGGCCGTTCCAGAAAGAGCTCCAAAGCTGCCGTGAAGGGTGCACCAGGCGCGGGCGTGGGTGCACGGCTGCCCCAGGGGAGGGCCTGCGCTCCAGCGAGTCCCGGCTGCTCAGCGGACAGTCCCACCCACTGGTGACAGACGCCGTGGCTCTCAGAGTGGCCTGGGCACCGCAGGGGTCCCCGTGAGGAAGCCCCTGCGGGAAGGTGTGCTCCTTTCAGGGCTGCGTGAAGCCAAACTGGTTCTGATAAAACAACCCAAACGATCGTTTGGCTCCCCCGTCCTCATGCGCTCACACACGTGCGGCGCCACGTCGCCGGTTTGGTTTCAGACCCCACACGGCGACGGACCTCTGGGAGGTCGGGTGTCCGACCAAAACCTGCGACCATCTCGGAAGACCCTCAAGGGCTGTCCCCTCCAAAGCCAGCCAGCTCCGGGGCCGTGCGCCGCCCCCAGCACCCTGCCCCCTCCTGCACCTCACGTTAGAGATCGTGGGCCGGCCTCCCCTCCCACAGGCCCGTGTTTTGGGAAAAAAGTGTCTTCTTGTTAAAAATACGTTATTTATGTTAACCGCTAATGGGTTTATCCTTGCTCCTTTGAAATGAATCAGTAAATCAGTATTTTTAATTTACGTTTCAGTTTCTGTGTAATTACTAACAGCCATGACCCGTGTGGTCCCCACAAGGTGCCCGAGTGCTGGGACACCAGCGTGCGGGAACCGCCGGCCTCCCCAGCTGAGGCCCGGACCCCTCGGCGGCCATCCCGGCGGGGAGGCCCCACAGCACGCGTCGCCGCGCGGAGGAGTCTCAGGACAAGGGCTCCCACACGCGGCAGCTTCCAAGCCGGCTGAGCACCCGTTTCCAACAGAAGACGCCTGCCCCTCTGTCCTGGGGAGCCGCGTCCCCTGACCCGCGTCCTACACCAGCTCCCCCTTCCCGTCTCCGTGGTTTCTCCGTCTCCGGCCCACAGTCCTGACCGGAGGCCGTGGTCTGCCCCGGGCGGATGCACCTTCAGGACGCACAGAGGCTGCAAGGCCAGTGGCCTTGGGTGGCCGGGTCCCCCACGGCCACCGCTGCCCACGGGCCTCACCGGCCTCTGCCCTTCCTGTAACTTGCAGAACCAGTGTTACTGAGCTGCAGTCCACACAGCGCGCGTTTGAGCGTGTCGTCTGATGACGCTTTACAAATGCACACGGCGAGTGACCGCCACGCCCAAGTGCAGAACGGGAGCCCCGCCTGTGCCCCCCGCGTGCAGAGCACCCCCGCCCCGAGGCCCGCGGCTGCTACCTGCTCCCCGGCACTGAGGACGCCTTTGGCCTGCTCCGGAGTCTCACAGAGACGGGGCCAGCTCTTCCCCTCAGCATGGTGCCCGGCTGCCCCCCGCCGTGCTGCCGCGTCCGCTGGGAGCTGCCCCCTCACCGCGGAGCCGTGACCCACCGTGTGAGGGACACCCTGGCCGGCTGCTGTCCTGTCCACAGACGGGGGGCCGTTCCCGCTTCCTGGCTGGTACAGGAGGCAGCCGCGCGCACCCTTGTACAGAGCTCTGGGTGCACAAGTGTTTTCATTTGTCTTCGGGACACACGCGGGGAGCGAAGGTCGGGCCATCGGGTAAGTGTACATTGAACTTCATACAAAATTGCCAGCTCCCCAGTGCTTGCACCCCTTTAAAGCCCCACTGTCGAGGCGAGGGCTCCCGGCGCTCCCCGACACTGGGCGGAGCTCTCGGTCCTTCCAGGTGCGGGCAGCGTCATTCGTGGGCGCGTCGTCGTAGGTCCTCGAGGCTGGAACTTCATTAACTGTACCCGGGACACGTGTGCGTGCGTGTGCGCGCGTGTTCTTATACTGAGACCACAGTCTCCATTATCGCTGCGTGATAGGAAGTCTTCAAGTGGTTTAAAACCTCCAACTTTATTTTTCTTTTAAAGATTATTCTGTCTGTTCCAAGTCCTTCGAATCTCCGCGTAAACGTTAGAACCAGCTTTTCAATGTCTACACACAAGGCGGGCGGAACCACGTGAGATCCCATTTCACCTAAACGTCAGGACGTCACGTCTTCCAGTCCGCGACGACGACACGCTCCCTGCTTCTCCGTCTGTTCTCAGCCACAGTTTCGGTTTTCGGGGGGGTTTGCCTTGCACCCACTTTCTTAGATTTACCCCTGAGGGCTGCACGGATGCCCCTTCCCTCTGCCACCCCACCCCCGCAGCCCCAGAGGTCAGTCTGTCCCCAGGGCCCGTGTCTGCCAGAGGGACCCGTCATCTTCCACCCCCACGGGGCCTACATCCCTTCCTCCCCACCTTCTCTGGATGGAATGGTTCGTCCTCAGCCCCACCCGCTGCCTGCAGGTCCCAGGCGCTCAAGGCCCGAGCTGGGTGGTCCAGCCACTCCCCCACCACGGAGCCTGGAAGCAGCTGCCTCCCCGGAAATAATTTTGCAAACCCTCCATCTCCACTCCAGACCCACTCGTAGACAGCTTGTGAGCGTGGTGCTCCTAAGTGGGTCTCAGTCACCCGGCGAGTGACTCCTGCTTGGTGATCTGGACCTTCACCGACGTTTCTATCTATTGCATCTTGGTCCCTCAGTGGGAACTTCACATTTAACACCCACGTCTGAGTCGCTGTGCACAGAGCCTCTCCAGCCCAGAGCTCAGGGCCCACCCAAGCGCAGAGTCCCACCTAGTTAGCTGGTGGGCTCAGTGCTGTGACACGTAACCAGCACCTCCACAGCTCGGCTCAAACGGGATCACTGCTGCTCCGGCCACGAGGCACAGCAAGTTGGCGGGGCAGGGGTGCCTCCAGCCGCGGGATCATTCAGGGTGTCAGGACCCTTCCATTGATGGCTCGGGGTCCACTCGTGCCTCGGGGTCCACCACTGGAGCCCTCCACACCCACTGAGTGACAGGAAAGAGAAAGTATGGAGGACGGCATGGAGGTGGCTCACCGGCCAGGCCTGGATATGGCACCCATGACCCGCCCGCGATCCATGGCACACATGGCTCCCTCCAACCAGGAGGAGGTTGGAAAACGGGGTGTAGCTGTGTGCCCCAGCAGTGTGACAGCACCGTGGGCCTTAGTTCAAGTCTCCAACCTGCCACCCGCCCTCAGTCGCTCAGCACAAGCTGCCTTCTGGGCTGAGATGTCCTTGTCACCGAGGGAAGGGTGAGTGCCAAGAGCACTCTGTCCCTTCCTGACCTTCCCCTTTGTTCCCTGACAGGCTCGACGTGCTGAGACAGCTCAGTGATACGGAGGCAGGGCTGCAGCTGCAGGTCGTCCCTGAGGAATTCCTGAGGATTGTGGGGAGCCACCCCCATGCCCCCCTGCCTGACGGACGTCCAACGGGAGACGCCCAGCAGCCCCTGCCATCATGTCAGGAGCCCGCCGTGCCTCCTTCTGAACCCCGGGTCTGCTCTACCCGTCCGTCTGCAGGGCCACCATTGCCCACGGCAGTGCTGAGGCGTCGTCACACCTCGGCAGAGCACTGGGCCAAACGAGACGCGAGGAAAGAAAATGCCGTTTAAAGTAAAAATCGGGGTGCACAGAGCAGTAGACTGAAAAGCTTTTAAAGTGAAGACTAAGCATCTCTGCTGCCCGGTTTTCATTAAATCGACCCGATCCGTCCACGCTTGGTCGTTCTGTGCTGTGCGCAGACGTGTAAGCCTCTGTGGACACGCGTGACTTTGACTTTTGCCAATGCCATTCACCCCGTCCTCACTTGGGGAAAGAAAACCCTTTTCTGTTAACTTTCAACTGACTTTAAGGAGGTCAAACTCGAGATCTCCTTTTCCCGAGAATCTTCCGAGTCAGCGTTCTCTGGCCCTGAGAGAGCTGGGTGAGTACGTGCTGAGCGGCGGGCGGCGCGCCCCGGGGGCCGCACACCGTGTCTGGCGCCCGGTCCCGACAGCCCCCCGGGACAGGGGCTGGCACCCCGCAACGTCTCTCCTCAGCGGCCTGCTCCTCCCTCAGGCCAGCTGGCAGCTGGGCGGCCCCTTCAGACCGTTTCCATGTATGGTCAGAATGTGGTCTTCCCAGTCGGTCCCACAGATGGAAAAGCTTAAGCGAAAACACAGCCTCGAGAGCTTCTCCTGGGAGCAGCCAAAGCGGGGGCCCCACGGCAGCTGTGACTCAACAGGGCCAGTGGCTGTGCCCGCCAGGCCGTCTGCACCGCTGCCATGGCTCTGCCCGGCACCCTCGCCACCTCCCATCTCCGCGGGACACGTGTCCGGGGAATCGGCATCACGGCTGGGAGCTGTAGTGCCCGCCTTGGCGAAGGGTGGGGAGCCCCCTGGCCTGGTGCCTGCCTCAGCCCTCGTGTGACCCCAGCCCCCCAGAGTCCTTTTCCCATTTGTCCCAGGACTTGCGGTTCTGTGACGAGATGAATGAAACCTTTATTTCGGAGGAGAAAAGCCCTCCAGGTGCCGGCAGGGTGTGGAGGGCCCTGCCCTTGCCTTCCTGTGCCCCCTCCCCACCCTCAGGGTGTCGCTGTGAAGCTGGGCGTCCCCACCCCTGCCTTACTGTTCCAGTGATGAGGCGACCGTCCTGAAAAATAAGCGTCCTGAGAATCCGCTCAGCCAGAGGCCGCAGGAAAATGGGTCACGGGGTGACCGCAGTGAGTCATTCTGGACGGGGGACAGCGCTCACGCCCGGCCTCACATTGCTTCTGGGAGTTTCCAGTAGAAAGTCTCTGCTTCTGAGCAAGCACGGCCGGCCGGGCCGGGGGGAGCACCTGTATGAACCCCGGAATCGTGAGGGAAACGCATCGCCAGCCGCGCTGCGAGGAGAGCACGAGGCAGAACCGTCCCGAACCTCCGGGTCGGGGGCCCGACCCCGCACGGCCAACCCCTCGGGCCCCGCAGGCGTCCGCGGCCACCTGGCGCCGTCTCCGCATGCGGGGACCCGGCAGGGCCCCCCGGCTGCACCGATGCGCCCGCGGCGCTCCACGGCGGGCGGACCAGACGTGCCGCGGGGACGGGACGGGAGTCCCCGGCGCTGCCCCATTGCGGCCCGGACGGGGGCCCGGCCTGCTGCCGCCTGGACGTGACCGTGGGGAGAGGGGGGCCACGCGTCCCGGTGACACGTGACAGTGCGTCCTCTTCCGTCCGCCTCCTGCGGGGCCCTGGTCGCTCTCCCCGCGCTGGGACCGTCCTCACCCCTCGCACGGGCAGCCCGAGCCCCGCGGAGCAGCGGGACCTCCCCGCACGTCCACGCCCCAGCGCAGGAGCCGCACGCGCGCGGCTGTTCCCGGGGCAGCCAACCCCACTCGTGCTGGAGGCGGGACCGGAAACGCGGGGACCCCGTCACGTGCTGGAGGCGGGGGTGGAAACGCCGGGACCGCCCCCAGAGGGGAGCCTCAAGCCCTGAACCCCTCCCCAGAACGCGGCTGCCCAGCGCGAGGAAGCCCCGCCCCGGAAGCACGTGGCACCGCACAGGCGGGCTGCACCTCTGTGAAGACTACAGTCCTGGGGCCGAAGTTCGGCTTTACCGGAAGTCACGTGGATTAAACCGGAAGCCCAGTGGGTCTGGGGTTCCGGGGGTCCGGGGCTCTGCCTCATGCGGTAGAACTGCCGTGGGTGCCCAGCGTCCTGCGTGGGCGCTTGTGCAGGGCCAGGACCGGGCGAGACGGCTGAACGTCCGCATCTCTGCTGCCCGCGCACAGTGATGCCAGGTTCACCCTCCCGAACGGAAACCTGAGCGTGGCCGGAGGGTGGGCGCATCCCCGTGTCCGTCCGCGGTTGGCGCACAGACGAAACGGTCTGTCGGCGCAGTCGCTGTGACTCCGGCGCAGAACGGAATGATGCAGCGGGTCACGCCCCAGCAGGGCTGCACCTGGGAAGCACTGTCCTCGGTGACAGAAGCCGCCGCCGAAGTCACGTGTGATTCCCCGTGCAGGAGCGGCCCACTGGCCGACGCACCGGGAGGACGGCATAGGGGTGACTGCCGGCGGCTGCGGGAGGCAGTGGCCGGGCGCCGAGCTATTGCCTAAGGGCCGCAGGTCTCCATGGGGGTGATGAAACTTCTGGAACTAGGGGGGAGGTGTTGTTTGCACAACGGGGTGACTATTCCAAATGCCAATGACTTTTACACCGTAAAATGGTTGTAATGAGTTTTATCTCACTGATAGGCAGGCCCGAAGGAGGGTGGGCGGGGCCTGAGCAAACTGTCTCCCTGATAAATGCCTTGAGGGCAGGCGCTACGTCTCCACCTTTCGGAGGAGCCATCCCCTGCGGGGCAACGGCGACGGAGCTGAGCATTGTGCTGTAGTGACCGAGACATGCTGCTGTGCCCAGAGAGGACAACGAGGCACTTGACCGGTAGACAGGAGCCCAGCGACTGCCCACAGTGCCGAGCTGGCTACAGGGCCGGGACCGCCCGCTGGCACGCTTGCTTGGCACCAGGCACGTGCAGTGCCCTTTCCTCTGGGGCCTGGTTAGGAGACCGGTCCCACTCCATTCCACGCCAGGGAGAGAGCCTTGGCCTGGGCACCTCGCCCACTCTGTGAAAGGGCTGTGGGATACATGACGGCCCCTCTGGCCTGTTGCATTTGGCTCTCTGCCTTTTCTTTAAGCCAGAAGAGGTCACGCCTCCGCCTTTCCGGTCCCCTGGCTCCTGATGTTGGACGTGCTGACAGCAGTCCCTCCCCTCCTATTTATAACCGCTCCATAATGCAGACCAGTGTCCTCCGTGGCGGGGTGGTTCCGTTTAACGCACTGAGTAATCCACCGCCACAGTCAGCGCAGTGTGTCTCCTGCCCATGGCGGGGAGTTGCTGCAGGGGGTGGCCCCGCTCTGGCACTGGGACCGAGGGGCAGCCCGTTCCCACCCGGGAAGTCCAGCTTGTTCTTCCGTGGGGGGGGAGGGGGGGAGTGCACGGAGGTGCTTTTGGGAGTGGGCGGGTGGGGGCCGGTGGACGGGACGGAGAGCACCGTTACTGGCCGTGGGCTGGGTTCCTCCCCTTTCCATGCACACAGACCTTTTTGAAGTCCACTTGGATTTTTGTGGAAACTTCATTTCTTACTGCTCCCCCTTGTTTCTCTGGCAACACCGAAAACAAACACGCACGGCTGCGTCATTGCTCCCAGCTGCATTTTTCCAGCCGACACCTCGGGTTGGGAACCCAGAAACCCACACCGACTCGCACTAACCCCTTCCCTCCTGTCTCACTCCTCCGCCCCCCACCAGCCGGCTGGCAGACGTCCTCTACCCGGGCTCCGGGGGCACAGGGCCTGGGGGCTTTCCCACCACGCTGGGACGGGCTCCGCCAGGCCCGTGCGGGGACCCGCGCCACCCGCCCTGCTCGTGATTGCAACAGAGGAACGGAACAGTTCACGGCACATGCCGCCGCCTCCTAACAAGCGGATCTCCGAGCTGAAATGGGCGGTCTGTGCCCCGAGACCTCCTTGTCTCTAGAAATCACCGAGTTTGGTGGCTGAGGAAATACCGATCTTCGTTCCAGTTGTTGCGTTGTAACGTGAAGCAGGCTGCACTGCAAATTAGTGGCAGAGCCAGAAAGAGGAGCCCTCACCCGGGCGCTCCAGCCCACCCCTCACGCCGTCTGCGCCCCCCACCCCAAGGGAAGGCCTCCCGGGAGCCCCCAGGGCTCCTGGTGCGTCGCCCATTCTGTTTTTGCTGACTTGTCCCGTTTTCGTCCTAAAGAAGGAATTTCGAGTCTCAGCTGCGTACTCGGACAGCACAGAAATATTTCTAGCACATTCTCAGCACATGAGTCCAGCGGCCCCTTCTCCTCATTAATTCACCAAATGGCTGAGGCCAGGTCTGCTCTCGGGAACCCGAGGGGCTCCTGGCCGGCAGTGCAGCAGGCACACGTGCGTGGTGCGGGCGGGCGCCGCGTCGGCCACAGATGCCAGCGCGGGGCCGCACGGACGTGTGCTCCCCGCTGCAGTATTTCACAAGGGAATAACATCTGTCAGCTTCTCGGCCAAACAATTCAAAACTTCCCTCGTTTTGTTCCTGCCCAGAGGAAAGACTGTCACACCAGTCGTAAAAATGCCAAGCGTCCTTTGATGTCTTAGCGCGACCCCTGGTCCCAGCGTGCCCTGTCCCTGTGCCAGCGTTGGCAGTGCTGGCTCAGGCCTTGTGGGATGGGGTAGCAGCAGAAGCCTCTCTCGTCGTTCTGTTACCGTTTGCTAATCGTGGTGCTGTTGACCACCTGCCTCACGAGAACACGGGCGGAGACACGACTGATGTAATTTTACGGCGCTTTACGGCTCACAGTGCCGTCTGAGGAGAGAAGTTCCAGCAAAACAGTAATTTGAAAAGCAACGTCTAGCGTTCCCAGCCAGGAGCCCTATAAAAATATCTGGGCTAGAAACTCCCCACCCCCCATAAAAATGTGTGCAGGCCGGAAGCCGGGGAGAGACGGGGCCGCCGCCTCCGGTGAACCAGAGCACGTCAGGACCGGCTGAGGCCACCCTCCCCTCCTGCGAGCGACCCAGGACCTGGACACAGGGCCAGAGGGAGGGCACCCTGGGACCACTGGGGGACACTGAGCCCAGACTCTTGCATCCCTGCAGAGGTGGTGGCATTTGCATCACGTCAGCGGCTGGGGAGACCCAGGACTGCTCCTGGACCAGCCCCCACGGGCACAGCTCCTGCTCCCTTCCAGAACTATCTCCAGCCCTGGCAGCCACGGCCATCTCACCGGCTGCTGGGTGGGAAACCACACACAAACGCCCAGAGCCAGTCCCAGCCTCCGTCACGGGGGCAGGGCCTGCAGTCCGCGACAGGGCCCGTGTCAGTACTGACAGGACTGCCAGCGGTGAGCCGTGGGGACAGACTTTCCGCGGAGACACGGGACAACCGCCGGGAAGTAATAAAACACCACGTTTTAGTACCGAAACACACAGGGAGTGCTAGCTCTCGTCCTTAAGGGGCAGGAGCCAAGGCGGGATCAGTGCAGGCGGCCTGGGGAAACGTTGGTGAAGGATGGGGTGCAGGGGCAGAGCCAGGTGGGGTGTGGGGCGGAGAGGGGCCGGGAAGCCTCAGAAGGGGGTGCGGGGCGGAGAGGGGCCGGGAAGCCTCAGAAGGGGGTGCGGGGCGGAGAGGGGCCGGGAAGCCTCAGAAGGGGGTGCGGGGCGGAGAGGGGCCGGGAAGCCTCAGAAGGCACCGGCAACGTAACAGAGGTCACACCTGATGGAAATGCAAATCGACGGAGAGTAACGACGAGGACTGTGGGCAAAATCAGAAGATAAGTGACTGTTCAAAGCAAACACAGCAACAGTGTCCTTAGGGCCTAACGTGTGTGCACGTCAGGCTTAGGCCCCCGGGGGCGGGAGAGGGGCCTGGCGGCTCGGCAGTGTGCGTGCAGGACGGTGCACGTGACATGGGGCATTTGAAGGAAGGGAAACGCGGCTCTCCTGGGTCCCCAGCCTGCAGGCGGCAGCGGGCGGGACCTCTTGGCCTCCCCGTGTGCAGGAGCCGATTCCGCTGGGAAATCTTCCGTGCCTGCACAGGGACACGTGTCACTGTGCCGTGTGCACACGTCCGTGGGATCTGTTGCACGCAGGTCATGCGTCTGCACCCGTCCTGTCGGTCCACGCACATGGACGTGGGAGCAACCCCCACCGGTCTGTCCCTCTGCTTTCCGCCGAGCCCACACACTCTTGCTGCACGCAGCCCCCAGCCTGGGGATGGAGAGCCGGGAATGCCCTCAGCAGCCTTCCGGATGCTTCCGCACCAGATCGTGGCGCTGCTGCCCGGCCACGCTGCTGCCGGTGGTTTCTCTGGGCGCCTCCCAGCCCCCTGACCCCGGCTAACACAGGAAGCAGCAAACACGGGCCCATGTTTCAAAGTCTTAGTCCCCAAGGGGGCTAGAAGGGCCTCAGGTACAGCAGAAGATTCCAGAAAGATTCTGCTTTGCAGGCTGAGCCAGTGGAAGGTGACCTTGGCCAGGAGAGTAGCCTCCAGGATGGGGACTCCCAGGCCCATGCCCTCCTGGGGTTCCCATCCCCAGCTGGGAGTCAGGCACAGGGGCGTCCCCCGGCCCTGAGGGGCCTGGAACTGAGGCAGGGGGTGCTCCTGGCTCCAGCCCACCCCCATGCCTCACTGCAGGGGCCTCCTGGGCCCTCCAGGGAAGGGTCAGAAGGTTCCCGGTGACACGGTCCCCGGGCCACAGAGCTGACACGGCACCGGGCTGAGTTACAAGGAGATGAAGAGCAAGGTGTCCCGGCCCCGTGGACTGCGGGCTGCAGAGGGCCACCGGGCACCCAGCGAGGGGCCAGCACCCTGGGCTGCACGCGCCCTCACGGGGCTCAGGCCAGTGAGCTGCTGGCTCGTTCGCCGACCCAAGGATTCAGACGAGACGCCAGGTCAACGCTTTTTATAACGATGGTTTGAAACGTCAATAGAGATGAAACCAGAAAGAAAAGCCTGAAAAATGTCACGAAAGTATTCGTTTGATTTCGCAAAAGACCTCTCCTGTAGATCAGCGAGAAACGGCACAGCACGTCCACGTGCAAGTCACAGAAAGTTAGTACAGATGACAGAAATTCTGCTTCTCTAGGAAAAGAACTACAAAATGCTTAAAAAGTGGCAAACAAGGACCTGGGCCAGCGGTCCCAGGGGAGGGGTGGGAAGCACCCCCACACGGGTGCTGTCGTGGCCCCGTGTGCATGGGGCCTGGCGGTCGCAGGGCCACGCACAGCTGCTCCCCTCCAAGCGCCCCGCCTGCCGGCCTCTGCCAGCGGGACCGTAATTGGAAACAGAGCCCGTGTGTGACTCACAGGAAGCGGCGCCTCCCTCCCCCACGCAGGCTTTGTAGCAGGGGGTTTACTTCCTGTGAGCCCCTGGCTCAGACTGGTGACATGTGTGGGCCACGCCGCAGATCTCATCCAGCTGGGCATTCTAGAAGGCTCCGCTCCCAGGCACGTCCACCCCGACTCCGGAAGAGTGGTCGCCACAATTTTTCATCCCCACCAGGAACACCTGGCTACACACATGCACACCCGCACACACACAATGCACAGAGAGGCATGCAGATGCATACACACATGCGCTTACACGCATGCACCAACATACATGTGCACGAGTACACATACACCCCCCACACATGCACTTTAACACACGTGTGTGCACGCATACACATGAGTGTATTCATGTACAGATACACAAATGCATGTGTGGGGCATGCACGCATGCGCAAATACATGCAACCCCCTACCCGTGTGCGTATACACACAAGTACAGGTGCACACCTGTTTCTAAATACTAGGTACCACAGCATATTGCACCAGCTCCTCACACCTGGGGGGACCTGGGATCCTAGCACGCTGAATTGGCCACTCGGTGCTCCCAACACCCTACCCCAGGTCCCTCTACAGGGGCTCTGCCTTGGGAAGATGCAACAGAGACAGGCAGTTGCCATGGGAAGTGGGGAGCGCCCCTCCGTCCTCCTAGACTTTCCCTCCTCGCCAGTGAAAAGCAGCCCTCGGGCTCACAGCAAATCAAGCCCTGCTCTGTGGGGAAACACATGGAAAGTATCCCACAGAGGGCAGCCCCCCGGGGTGGTGTGCACCGTGGGGAGGTGTGTGCACCCGGAGGGGTATGTGCCCTGGGAGGTGTGTGCACCCGGAGGGGTATGTGCACTGGGAGGTGTCTGCGCTGTGGGGATGTGTATGCACCGTGGAGGGGTATGTGCACTG